>JAGFPH010008851.1:1002-11080 GCA_018207615.1 Philaenus spumarius
CCGGAAGTAACTATTTTTTGAGATTTTTACTACGAGAATGAAATTTGTTTAGGTTTTTTTTTCTAAAAATATAAATGTAGGATGTTATTCTGCTCATTTTGTTTTTTTACGCGACCATATAGCTCGCTTGGTTCCCCCAAAATCGACCAAAACGTAAAATATCATAAAAAAGTACCCGGTTCGAAGCCAAGTGGTGCAAACTCGCGAGGCCACTAGGCGCAAACAAATTCTACTAATATATTGCGTACACGCAGACAGCTGTTCAACGCCTTCTTGAGTAGACCTATTTCCCAAATTGTTGGGCGAAACCCTAAAACATAGGCATATAACCTTAATTTTGGAAATTTGCTCAACTCACGTCAGCGGTCCAGCTGCGTGGTCGAATTATTGAATGTCAGAATGGCTCTTTCTTTAAGCCACGTTAGATTTTCCGTACTGAAAGTTTTCAAGTGTGGATGAATTTTCTCACTTAAAGTGTTCAGATCCTTGACAACTGCACACAAATTTGTAGGAAAGTTTACCTTCCCATCTTCTTCGTGTAGATTCCCATTTTCTATTTGAAGAATTCGGAAAAAAGTACTGAATTTTCAAAATTTATTTCAATGTAGGCTATACAATACGATCCTGTATAGCCGCTAGTGGTTTTAGGGACACCCTGTAGAGAAGGTTGTGTTTTTTTTTATTGTTTTCGTCAAAGTTTGAAAAAACAAATTAGTGGTTGATGTGTTTCCCTTAGGTAATTATGCAGCGATTGCTCGGCCTTCCGTTGTTTTTATAAATGGTTTATTAATGCGGTAAACAATAATTTGAATTTAATTTCCCAGTCCATTTAATGGTTTGATAAACAGTATACATAATATGAAACAAGGCTAACAAGTACAATCATGTTTGCTGTTGGTATTAATGAGTAACCGCTTTGATTTGTCACCCTGGTGAAATTGTTTAGCTTATTTATATAGCAGTACTAGCTGACCCGTACGTCGTTGCACGTGGTGGTTGGTATTTTCAGTCTTTTTAACGTAATTGTACTCTTCTTAAGTGTTCAGTCAGTGAGTGGTATTTGGCTTTTGTATATATAGATCTTAAATAATAAAAGCACTATTGTCATAATAATAAAAGATCCTAAATTATGATTTTAGTAACATTGATCCCCCCAAACCCCTTATAAAATTTCGAAATTTTTTATACCCTTTCTTAGTGATCACTTACGGCCCTAGAGGAAGCTACATACTAAATTCCATTCCAATCCGTTCGGTAGTTTTGAAGAAATCTTGATTTAATAACTTTGATCCCCCCAAACTCCCCCTAAAATTTCCAGTTTTTTCAAACCCTTTCTTAGTAAGCAGCTATGGCCCTAGAGGAAGCTACATACAAAATTCCATTCCAAACCGTTCGGTAGCTTTAAAGAAATCGTGATTTAATAACTTTGATCCCCCCACAACCTCCCTAAAATTTGGAATTTTTTCATACACTTTCTTAGTGAGCACCTATGGCCCTAGAGGAAGCTACATACCAAATTCCATTCCAATCCGTTCGGTAGTTTTGAAGAAATTGTGATGTAATAACTTTGATCCCCCCAAAACCTCCCTAAAATTTGGAATTTTTTCATACACTTTCTTAGTAAGCACCTATGGCCCTAGAGGAAGCTACACACCAAAATTCATTCCAATCCGATCGGTAGTTTTGAATAAATCGTGATTTAATAACTTTGATCCCCCAAACCCCCTAAAATTTCGAATTTTTTCAAATCCTTTCTTAGTAAGCACCTACGGCCCTAGAGGAAGCTACATACCAAATTTCATTCCAATCCGTTCGGTAGTTTTGAAGAAATCGTGATTTAATGACTTTGATCCCCCCAAACCCCCCTAAAATTTCGAAATTTTTCAAACCCTTTCTTAGTGAGCCCCTCTGGCCCTAGAGGAAGCTACATACCAAATTTCATTTCAATCCGTTCTGTAGTTTTTGAGAAATCTTGATGAGTGTGTGAGTGAGCGAGTGGTATTTCGTATATATAGATTCGATTATATCGATCGGTTTGTCTCGACTATATAGCACGAGGAATTCACAGTTTAACACAGTATCCTGGAATTTGGTGTATTTAGGCTCATTTAAACCAACATCTTATACCGGTTGTCCCACATAAATTGTTACAATAGTTAACTTTTGGACTATAAAGATGACAGAGTACTTTAAATGGGGAACCTTCATTTCTTTTCAATGAAGTTTAAAAATCCATAATTGTGAAATGTAAAAAAATTGCCGCCTTGTTCCAATATGGTGGCCAACTTTGCAATTTGTTATGGAACATCCTGTATTTTATGGTTTTTGCAGGCGTAAAACAATATTTTAAGAATGTTTTATTCTTTGGTATTTGTTTGTATCTTTAGCCGTTTAGGAATTACAGGCACTTAAAGTTCGTAGGCCTACAAATAATTGATTCCCACATAAAATGTTACAATAGCTAACTTTTGAAGCGTTGGGGGTACAGATAAGTTTTAACGGGGAACTCCCCTTATTTTTGTAAGCCCTAAAATTAAACGGAAATCAAATTTGAAAAAGTGCCAACTTTCATTAAAAATTGGGGTTTAATTTTTTTTTTATTGGTAATCCCCAATTTTTAATTGAAAGTTATTCTTTGATCAAATTTGAGACTTTTTAAAATTGGCACTTTCCCAAAATTCCTAATTAGGGCGAATAATTTTCAGTCTATAGAGGACAAAGAAACATTCATTTGTATAATATACAGAGTGTCCCCGAACTCTTGGACCCCTTTTGTGGATATGTTCTTGGGATCCAGACAAACATATTTCACAATATAAATATGGGTCGACGATGCTTATTTTTACGTCTGTCTGTATGTGTTTTTTACTAAATACTTAATATTTTTGGAATTAAAAAAGATATTGACCTCAAACTTTGTATACCTATTTGTTGCGTAACCTTTTATCACTGTACGAAAAATTAGAAAATTATTTTAAATATTTTCAAAATGGCGGCGGTTTATAATTTTTAATGTCAAATATCTCAAAAACCGCTAACTTTACAAAAAAAATTACAAGAAACAAAAAAGTTTACTTTTATAATGAAAAACACAATCGTTTTCTATTTTGTCTATAGCTCAAAGGATAACAGAGATATTGACAAAATAATGTAATTCTTGGTAGTGCTCAACAATACCCAGAATTACTCTAGAAACAAAATATTTTATTGTTATTATGTGCTAAAATAATAAGTTATTTCCATTATGTTCCGAGGACTTAAGCTGAACTGCTTCGGACCCAGTTCTGTAACTGCAGTAATTGTTGCGATATTTGACCCAAAACGCAAAATTCGGTCTCAAAAAACATGATTTACAGGGGTCCTATTTTATTAAATTTATCTCCTCATCTTAGGTAAGTTAAATTAAATTTTACCCCTTAATTAACGCCCTACATATTTCAATAGGGATTCGTTTCTGTGCGTAATCTGAAACACGGTTGAAATCTTTCGCCAGCTTTAACTCTCTAAAGAACCATTTCCAGACCTATGAATATATGAACTTTTTCGTTATTTTTTGCCAGTGGAATCAATTTAGAAAGTCCTCGGAACATTATGAAAATAACTTATTATTTTAGCTCATAATAACATTACAATATTTTGTTTCTATAGTAATTCTGGGTATTGTTGACAACTACCAAGAATTACATTTTCCTTTTTTTGGTCAATATCTCTGTTATCCTTTGAGCTACAGACAAAATAAAAAAAACCATTGTGTTTGTCATTAAAAAAGTAAACTTTTTTGTCTCTTGTAATTTTTTTTGTAAAGTCAGCGATTTTTGAGATATTTGACATTAAACATTATAAATAGCCACCATTTTGTAAATATTTAAAATAATTTTCTAATTTTTCGTACAGTGATAAAAAGTTACGCAAAAAAATACGTATACTAAGTTTGATCTAAATATTTTTTTTACTTCCAAAAATATTAACTATTTTGTAAAAAACACACACAGACAGACGAAAAATAAGCATCATGTTTATATTGTGAAATATTTTTGTCTGGATCCCAGGCACATATCCACGAAGGTTGTATGACAACACGACTGAATGCTACCTGGAACCCTTGGGGGGCAATAAAAATATTTGCAGGGCTACGACAGCACGACGTTGCCGAATCTCATTAGCGACTCAGTCGTAAAGTCGTAGTCTGCGCGAGGTCCCAGCCCCTAATCCCTCCGCGTCTACCTGCGAGGCTGTCTTGAAGAAAACTTTATCCATACCAGAACTGAGTTCATAGCTAGACAATATTTACCCTTTTAAAGTCACTTCACATATTTTGCCGATAACAGTATGATTATAATCTATATAATAAAAATGAATTGCTGTTTCTTTGAAATCGCATCAATTGAGAACTGCTGGACCAATTTGGCAATTTTTTGTTTTAAAATGTTCGTAATAGTCCGAACTAGGTTTTTATATAAAGAAAAATTTGAAAAGTTTCCCGAAAAAGTTTCAAATTTGGAAACAACTAAACAGCCTCTTTTGTATGGACTCAAGACCATAGTGCTCAAAAACAGCTGTTCGTATAAAATGCTTAGTAACACATGTTTGTTTACATTCATTACCATAGCAACTTTAGCAGATTTATAATCAGTTTATTATTCTTCAAAACCAATAGCTTTTTAGATTAGATTGACAAATTAAAAGCAAACACAAACCAAAATCAATAAAACATGCTTAGGCCTACTATATTATAATTCAATTTAAACATCGGTTGTTACATATTATTATAAATAAAACAACTGTTATTAATCAAAAACTGAACATAATTTTAGGTTAGGCCTACAATGAACCAAAACACTTTTATTTAAACCAATTTCTCTAATTTATAATCGGGTTATTATTCTTCAAAAACCAAAACAGCTTTTTTAGGTTAGATTGCCAAACAACACAAACAAAAATCATCGAAAAATGATTACTGTATTATAATTCAATTCAAACATCGGTTGTTACATATCTATTTACTTACATATATGCTGTTTAAAATATTGTTTATATAAATTTGTCTATATAAATTGTTGACATAAACACCATTTGCAATTCAATAACTTAAGTCAATAGAATGAAATTTGATAACTACCCTTAAAATTAAATAAAGCAATAGCGAAGCATTGCCGGGTCCACTAGTATTTGTATAATTATAATATATCGTCGTATTATCACTTTATATAATTAGAATTAAAAAAAAATCTAGAGGACTTACCTAAACTGTTTAATCACAGTATGTTGCCGATAACAGTATGCCTACAATATTTGTATAATTATAATATTTCGTCGTATTATCACTTTATATAATTAGAATAAAAAAAAAACTAGAGGACTTACCTAAACTGTTTAGTCACAGTATTTTGCCGATAACAGTATGATTAAAATATTTGTATAATTATAATATTTCGTCGTATTATCACTTTATATAATTAGAATAAAAAAAAACTAGAGGACTTACCTAAACTGTTTAATTACAGTATGTTGCCGATAACAGTATGATTATAATATTTGTATAATTATAATATTTCGTCGTATTATCACTATATAATTAGAATAAAAAAAAAAAAACTAAAGGACTTACCTAAACTGTTTAGTTACAGTATTTTGCATGAGAACATTGCATGTATTTTACATGTATATGCATTGTAAATTTGCTGAGTACGCAGGGGTACGGGCTAAATATTATCACCACTGGCTGTCAAACCCTCATCAAGATTTACCCCGGTCAAGCCGTGCAGACTACGACAACACGACGGAGCCCACTCGCAGCTGCACCACCGTCGTGATGTCGTAGCCCTGCAAACCAGGTAAACCGATGACCCTTGGCAGTTTTATTGCACAGTCGTGTTGTCGCTTTACCATCCACGAAAGCGGTCCAGAGAGTTCGGGGACACCCTGTTTAGAAACTAGTAGGCTTCGTGAAAAATCCGAAACAGATTAATTAGATACACATCAGAAATACATAATTTAAACAAATACTGTTCGAAAACAACACACTTTATCTAGGCCTACCTAACTATGCAGACGGGGATTTTTAACTCGGTAAATGTGTACAATTATGAGGAATAAAAAACTGTAGGAATATTTGTTAAAATTTTGTATTTATATACGTTATTATATATTTAAAGAAAGATAAAAATATTATCTTTTAATTGCTTTTTATTTCGTATTGATAGATCAATTGATTTCGAAGTTATTAATATTATAAAGAACTAGCTGACCCGTGAGAAGCATTCGCATTTTAACTTAATAATAGTGTTTTATTAATTTAAAGCCATGTTAAAGAGAAATAATTTTGTTATTGTTATTATATATTTTTAAACAACGTACCAACTTGCAGAAGGTAAACAACAACAAATGGGTGTGTCCACAATTCTGTTTATAACCACGCTTACAATTCATTAAAAATAGCAATGTGGTGGCGTAACGGCAGCTCTCCAGCTGGGTATTGTTATCATCAGTGTTGCCAACGCCAGGAAAATATCCCTACAAATTACTTGATCTTACATCACTGTTACTTTCGGATACTTTATTCCTTTTTTTTCGAATCATTGTATTTTGTATATTTTTCCGGTGTAGCGGTTAAGGAAAGCTTTAAAATGATGCTTCATTCATGTAATTTGATGGTGTATTAAGGAAGTTATGGCGAACCGACAAAAAGTGGCCTTGAGAAATAATATATGTGATAAGTTAATAATCGAATATGTTTATATGTTTTACGAAGATGTACGAATGTTTCCGAAGTTAATTGAATAGGTATCTCTTCCAAAATTTGTATAAACGAATATATTGATGATATAAGGTTGTATTTATATTCGTTTTATAACCTCAAAGCAAATCTTATAACGTATTATAGTGCATGGTGTTCAAGATGTTGTAACACAAATTAGTTCCATAACTTATTTATTTAAAACAATCAACTTCACACAAGAAATTATAATGATTGAAATTGTAAACATAATCCCAACGTATAATCTACGCTGGTTTTTTTTAGTATTACGGACGATGGGTGAAATCAGCTGTTACATTTTATGTTACTAACGTACGTACGTGTATGGTACGGATGTACACTTGCTTTTATTTAGTTGATAAGACGACACATTACTTTAAAATGTAATTATCTAATGAGGTTAAATGTTTGCAGTTTGTATAGAACATAATGCAAAATGCGTGTAGGCTACGTACAATTTTATGTGTGTGATAATGTTCTCATATAAATAACTACACGATAAAGTTGGGTTTATATAAACCTTTGTTAAAGCTGTTACCTTAGAAAAGCTCGGGTATACGGCAGTTTTGTTTACTATAATAGCAACCAAGCTTGACGTTCATTCCCGATCGATTACATAACTACTTCCAAGGAAATGCATCCACAGTTTACAAACAATCCAACCGACACTTCTTCAATTTAAAGAAATAGAATATATAAAATTAAAGTTTTAAACAAATCCGTTGGTTACTTACCTCAGCTGTTGCGAAGACGACGAAAGAAGCGGCGATCAGAAGACCGATGTAGTAAGACATGTTGCTGTGCCTGAAACAGATGATGTACTGATCAGTCGGAGGTTAGGACTTGTTGGGTTAGCTAAGACCTTCGTCAGGCGGTCGGTTATGTAACACTCCTGGGCCGGGCCGGTCTTCGTAAACACCTGTTTGCTAAGTGTTCGTAACAGTGCAGGACTTGGCCAAATAAAAGCACGGCGCGTTCAGAGTGTAATTGGATTTCAAACAGAATCGGACCTAACACTGATCCCTGAGGGACTCCTTTACAGACATATCCTTGTTAATATTATATGGCTACTTTTGCAGCAAAGCATTTGTTTACATAAATATAGGCCTACCAATCTTGTGACTGTTAGACTTTTTAAATGTTTATTATCTATATATATAAAAGCGAAATACCACTCACACACTCACTGACACACTCTTCACGATTTCTCAAAAACTACCGAACGGATTAAAATGAAATTTGGTATGTAGCTTCCTCTAGGGCCATAGGTGCTTACTAAGAAAGGGTTTGAAAAAATTCGAAATTTTTGGGGGGCTTTGGGGATCAAAGTTATTAAATCACGATTTCTTCAAAACTACCGAACGGATTGGAATGAAATTTGGTATGTAGCTTCCTCTAGGGCCATAAGTGTTCACTAAAAAAGGGTTTTAAAAAATTGGAAATTTTAGGGGGTTTTGGGGGTAAAAATTACTAAATCACGATTTCTCAAAAATTACCGAACGGATTGGAATGAAATTTGGTATGTAGCTTCCTCTAGGGCCATAGGTGCTCACTAAGAAAGGGTTTGAAAAAAAATCGAAATTTTAGGGAGGCTTTGAGATCAAAGTTATTAAATCACGATTTCTTTAAAGCTACCGAACGGTTTGGAATTAAATTTGGTATGTAGCTTCCTCTAGGGCCATAGGTGCTTACTAAGAAAGGGTTAGAAAAAATTCGAAATTTTAGGGGGAGTTTGGGGGGATCAAAGTTATTAAATCACGATTTCTTCAAAACTACCGAACGGATTGGAATGAAATTTGGTATGTAGCTTCCTCTAGGGCCATAAGTATTCACTAAAAAAGGGTTTTAAAAAATTTGAAATTTTAGGGAGGTTTGGGGGTAAAAATTACTAAATCACGATTTCTCCAAAACTACCGAACGAATGGGAATTAAATTTCGTATGTAGCTTCCTCTAGGAACTATGAATTATGAACTCTCTTTATAGGTGTTCACTAAAAAAGGGTTTTAAAAAATTGAAAATTTTAGGGAGGTTTGGGGGGTAAAAATTACTTAATCACGATTTCTCCAAAATTACTGAACAGATTGGAATGAAATGTGGTATGTAGCTTCCTCTAGGGCCATAGGTGCTTACCAAGAAAGGGTTAGAAAAAATTCGAAATTTTAGGGGGTTTGGGGGATCAAAGTTATTAAATCACGATTTATTCAAAACTACCGTTCGGATTGGAATGAAATTTGGTATGTAGCTTCCTCTAGGGCCATAGGCGCACGCTAAGAAAGGGTTTCAAAAAATTCGAAATTTTAGGGGGGCTTTGGGGATCAAAGTTATTAAATCTCGATATCTTCAAAACTACCGATCAGATTTGAATGAAATTTGGTATGTAGCTTCCTCTAGGGCCATAGGCGCTCGCTAAGAAAGGGTTTCAAAAAATTCGAAATTTTTGGGGGGTTTGGGGGGATCACAGTTATTAAATCACGATTTCTTCAAAACTACCGAACGGATTGGAATGAAATTGGTATGTAGCTTCCTCTAGGTGCTCACTAAGAAATGGTATGAAAAATTTCGAAATTTTAGGAGGGCTTTGGGTGGATCAAAGTTACTAAATTCATAATTTCTGATCTTTTATTATTATGACAATAATAGTGCTTTTATTATTTAAGATCTATATATATAAAAGCCAAATACCACTCACTGACTGAACACTTAAAAAGAATACAATTACGTTAAAAGGACTGAAAATACCAACCACCACGGGCAACGACGTACGGGTCAGCTAGTCAACTCCTATAAAAGCGTGTGTACGTACGTGAGTAACAATATAATATAACAGCTGATTTCACCCACCGTCTGTAATGCTTAAACAAATAATATAATTTTGTGTATACGCACCACACAATTTGCCATTTTCATCCTACATTAACTTTTCAACGGAACTAATTTTTTACCACACTGCCGGCCGATACTGCTGTGTGTGTCGTCCGAATATGCAAACTACAGGGTTCATTACAGTGCGAGCCTTATCGTAAAACTAATTATAAAATAAAAGCGGTTACGAAAACAAAGTGAACCGTTTCGAGATGTTTAATTAAAACTTCACCGAATGTTTACTTTGACGGTACAAGCCCCGTCGTCATTCGTTGTAGTGCGTCACATCTCGTGATAATAGTGTGGTCCGTTTTGTAGTAAAAGAGAAGTTTTGCAGTCGATACAAATGCGCCAGTGTTAATGTAAATATTTCAAACTTTTTCCTAAAGTATAAAATAATACTAAACGAAATAATTCGACCTCGCAGCTGGACCGCTGACGTGAGTTGAGAAAATTTC
>JAGFPH010008851.1:21544-32769 GCA_018207615.1 Philaenus spumarius
TTCGGTAGTTTTGAAGAAATCGTTTTTTAATAACTTTGATCCCCCCAAACCCCTCTAAAATTTAGAATTTTTTTAAACCCTTTCTTAGTGAGCACCTATAGCCCTAGAGGAAGCTACATACCAAATTTCTTTTCAATCCGTTCGGTAGTTTTTGAGAAATCGTGATGAGTGAGTCAGTGAGTGAGTGAGTGGTAGTTCGCTTTTATATATATAGATAATACACATTTAAAAAGTCTAACAGTCACAAGATTGGTAGGCCTATATTTATGTAAACAAATGCTTTGCTGCAAAAGTAGCCATATAATCTTAACAAGGATATGTCTGTAAAGGAGTCCCTCAGGGATCAGTGTTAGGTCCCATTCTGTTTGAAATCCAATTACACTCCGAACGCGCCGTGCTTTTATTTGGCCAAGTCCTGCACTGTTACGAACACTTAGCAAACAGGTGTTTACGAAGACCGGCCCGGCCCAGGAGTGGTTACATAACCGACCGCCTGACGAAGGTCTTAGCTAACCCAACAAGTCCTAACCTCCGACTGATCAGTACATCATCTGTTTCAGGCCCAGCAACATGTCTTACTACATCGGTCTTCTGATCGCCGCTTCTTTCGTCGTCTTCGCAACAGCTGAGGTAAGTAACCAACAGATTTGTTTAAAACTTTAATTTTATATATTCTATTTCTTTAAATTGAAGGAGTGTCGGTTGGATTGTTTGTAAACTGTGGATGCATTTGCTTGGAAGTAGTTATGTAATCGATCGGGAATGAACTTCAAGCTTGGTTGCTATTATAGTAAACAAAACTGCCGTATACCCGAGCTTTTCTAAGGTAACGGCTTTAACAAAGGTTTATATAAACCCAACTTTATCGTGTAGTTATTTATATGAGAACATTATCGCACACATAAAATTGTACGTAGCCTACACGCATTTTTCATTATGTTCTATACAAACTGCAAACATTTAACCTCATTAGATAATTACATTTTAAAGTAATATGTCGTCTTATCAACTAAATAAAAGCAAGTGTATGTCCGTACCATACACGTACGTACGTTAGTAACTTAAAATATAACAGCTGATTTTACCCATCGTCCGTAATACTTAAACAAAACCCAGCGTAGATTATACGTTGGGATTATGTTTACAACTTAAATCATTATAATTTCTTGTGAAGTTGATTGTTTTAAATAAATTATAGAACTAATGTATGTTATAACATCTTGAACACTATAATACGTTATAAGATTTGCTTTGAGGTTATAAAATTAATATAAATACAACCTTTTATCATCAATATATTCGTTTATGCAAATTTAAAGAAGAAATACCTATTCAATTAACTTCGGAAACATTCGTAGGCTACATCTTCGTAAAACATATAAACATACTGTATTCGATTATTAACTTATTCGTTATAATATTAATAACTTCGAAATCAATTGATCTACCAATACGAAATAAAAAGCAATTAAAAGAGAATATTTTTATCTTTCTTTAAATATATAATAACGTATATAAATACAAAATTTTAACAAATATTCCTACAGGTTTTTATTCCTTTGTACACATTTACCGAGTTAAAAATCCCCGTCTGCATAGTTAGGTAGGCCTAGATAAAGTGTATTGTTTTCGAACAGTATTTGTTTAAATTATTTATTTCTGATGTGTATCTAATTAATCTGTTTCGGATTTTTCACGAAGCTTACTAGTTTCTAAACAGGGTGTCCTCGAACTCTCTGGACCCCTTTCGTGGATATGTTCCTGGGATCCAGACAAAAATATTTCACAATATTTTTTTTTTTTTTTTTTTTTGGTGTTTAACGTCCTACTGTTTTGCACTTAAGGCTAATGAAGACGGGACCTACAGTTTTACGTGGAATCCGAACCACAGCCAACGATGTCTGTTAAGAAACCATTTAGAAAATTATTCGGAGTCAATGGGAATTGAATCCGGAACCTTTCCATTGATGGTTGCCATGACGATTGATAAAGCAATGACGCTTTAAGAACCACGGCCACCGTGGCTTCTTATTTCACAATATAAACATGATGCTTATTTTTCGTCTGTCTGTGTGTGTTTTTTTACAAAATAGTTAATATTTTTGGAAGTAAAAAAAATATTGAGATCAAACTTAGTATACGTATTTGTTGAGTAACTTTTTATCACTGTACGAAAAATTAGAAAATTATTTTAAATATTTACAAAATGGTGGCCATTTATAATGTTTAATGTCAAATATCTTAAAAATCGCTGGAAATGGTTCTTTAGAGAGTTGCAGCTGGCGAAAGATTTCAACCGTGTTTCATATTACGCACAGAAACGAATCCCTATTGAAATATGTAGGGCGTTAATTAAGGGGTAAAATTAAATTTAACTTACCTAAAATGAGGAGATAAATTTAATAAAATAGGACCCCTGTAAATCATGTTTTTTGAGACCGAATTTTGCGTTTTGGGTCAAATATCGCAACAATTACTGCAGTTACAGAACTGGGTCCGAAGCATTTCCGGACATATGAACGTATGAAATTTTTCCATTATTTTTTGCTAGTTTAATCAGCTTAAGTCCTCGGAACATAATGCAAATAACTTATTATTTTAGCACATAATAACAATAAAATATTTTGTTTCTAGAGTAATTCTGGGTATTGTTGAGCACTACCAAGAATTACATTTTTATGTCAATATCTCTGTTATCCTTCGAGCTACAGACAAAATAGAAAAACTGTTGTGTTTTTCATTATAAAAGTAAACTTTTTTGTTTCTTGTATTTTTTTTGTAAAGTTAGCGGTTTTTGAGATATTTGACATTAAAAATTATAAACCGCCGCCATTTTGAAAATATTTACAATAATTTTCTAATTTTTCGTGCAGTGATAAAAGGTTACGCAACAAATAGGTATACAAAGTTTGGGGTCAATATCTTTTTTAATTCCAAAAATATTAAGTATTTAGTAAACAACACATACAGACAGACAGACGTAAAAATAAGCATCGTAGACCCATATTTATATTGTGAAATATGTTTGTCTGGATCCCAGGAACATATCCACAAAAGGGGTCCAAAGAGTTCGGGGACACCCTGTATATTATACAAATGAATGTTTCTTTGTCCTCTATAGACTGAAAATTATTCGCCCTAATTAGGAATTTTGGGAAAGTGCCAATTTTAAAAAGTCTCAAATTTGACCAAAGAATAACTTTCAATTAAAAATTGGGGATTACCAATAAAAAAAATCCCAATTTTTAATGAAAGTTGGCACTTTTTCAAATTTAATTTCCGTTTAATTTTAGGGCTTACAAAAATAAGGGGAGTTCCCCGTTAAAACTTATCTGTACCACCAACGCTTCAAAAGTTAGCTATTGTAACATTTTATGTGGGAATCAATTATTTGTAGGCCTAAAAAACGTCTAATTGTCTGAACTTTAAGTGCCTGTAATGCCTAAACGGCTAAAGATACAAAAAAATACCCAAAGAATAAAACATTCTTAAGATATTGTTTTACTCCTGCAAAAACCATAAAATACAGGGTGTTCCATAACGAATTGCAAAGTTGGCCGCCATATTGGAGCAAGGCGGCAATTCTTTTATATTACACAATTAAGGATTTTTAAACTTCATTGAAAAGAAATGAAGGTCCCCCATTTAAAGTACTCTATCATCTTTATGGTTCAAAAGTTAACTATTGTAACATTTTACGTGGGACACCCCGCATAAGATGTTGGTTTAAATGAGCCTTAACAAGCCAAATTCCAGGATACTGTGTTAAACTGTGAATTCCTCACGTTATATAGTCGAGATAAACCGATCGATATAATCGAATCTATAGGCCTATATACGAAATACCACTCGCTCACTCACACACTCATCACGATTTCTCAAAAACTACCGAACGGATTGAAATGAAATTTGGTATGTAGCTTCCTCTAGGGCCAGAGGGGCTCACTAAGAAAGGGTTTGAAAAATTTCGAAATTTTAGGGGGGTTTGGGGGGATCAAAGTTATTAAATCACGATTTCTTCAAAACTACCGAACGGATTGGAATGAAATTTGGTAAGTAGCTTCCTATAGGGCAATAGGTGCTTACTAAGAAAGGGTTTGAAAAAATTCGAAATTTTAGGGGCGGGGGTTTGGGGGGATCAAAGTTATTAAATCACGATTTATTCAAAATTACCGATCGGATTAGAATGAAATTTGGTATGTAGCTTCCTCTAGGGATATAGGTGCTCAGTAAGAAAGGGTTTGAAAAAATTGGAAATTTTAGGGGGAGTTTGGGGGGATCAAAGTTATTAAATTAAGATTTCTTCAAAACAACCGAACGGATTAGAATGGAATTTGGTATGTAGCTTCCTCTAGGGCCATAGGTGCTCACTAAGAAAGGGTTTGAAAAATTTCGAAATTTTTTAAGGGGTTTGGGGGGGATCAATGTTACTAAAATCATAATTTCAGATCTTTTATTATTATGACAATAGTGCTTTTATTATTTAAGATCTATATATACAAAAGCCAAATACCACTCACTGACTGAACACTTAAGAAGAGTACAATTACGTTAAAAAGACTGAAAATACCAACGACCACGTGCAACGACGTACGGATCAGCTAGTACTGCTATATAAATAAGCTAAACAATTTCACCAGGGTGACAAATCAAAGCGGTTACTCATTAATACCAATAGCAAACATGATTGTACTTGTTAGCCACGTTTCAAATGATGTGTACTGTTTATCAAACCATTAAATGGACTGGGAAATTAAATTCAAATTATTGTTTACCGCATTAATAAACCATTTATCAAAACAACGGAAGGCCGAGCAATCGCTGCATAATTACCTAAAGGAAACACATTAACCACTAATTTGTTTTTTCAAACTTTGACGAAAACAATTAAAAAAACACAACCTTCTCTACAGGGTGTCCCTAAAACCACTAGCGGCTATACAGGATCGTATTGTATACATTGAAATAAATTTTGAAAATTCAGTACTTTTTTCCGAATTCTTCAAATAGAAAATGGGAATCTACACGAAGAAGATGGAAAGGTAAACATTCCTACAAATTTGTGTGCAGTTGTCAAGGATCTGAACACTTTAAGTGAGAAAACTTTCAGTATGGAAAATCTAACGTGGCTTAAAGAAAGAGCCATTCTGACATTAAATAATTCGACCACGCAGCTGGACCGCTGACGTGAGTTGAGCAAATTTCCAAAATTAAGGTTATATGCCTATGTTTTAGGGTTTCGCCCAACAATTTGGGAAATAGGTCTACTCAAGAAGACGTTGAACAGCTGTCTGTGTGTACGCAATATATTAGTAGAATTTGTTTGCGCCTAGTGGCCTCGCGAGTTTGCACCACTTGGCTTCGAACCGGGTACTTTTATGATATTTTACGTTTTGGTCGATTTTGGGGGAACCAAGCTAGCTATATGGTCGCGTAAAAAAACAAAATGAGCAGAATAACATCCTACATTTATATTTTTAGAAAAAAACCCTAAACAAATTTCACTCTCGTAGTAAAAATCTCAAAAAATAGTTACTTCCGGTCAAAAAACGTACTTCTGGTTGTTGGATTTTTTTGGCTAACGAACTCGTCCGAGCGACGTAGACAACCAACCCGTGTACCAAATTTGGACCAAATCGGACTTAAATTGCGGCCGCTAGAGTGCGAACACATATATATATATGATTTTTAATGACACCCCAAAACGTGTTCTGGGGACCGTGATCGGTGCTCATTTGCTACTCCCGACTTTGGGTCTTACCATAAGGGCCACTGCAGTAGCTCATTTTTCCTATGGAAATTCGCTAATAACGATACAGCAGTGAACATCAACAACTCTTTGTTAAATCAACGTCCTACAGAAATGGTGAAATACCAATCTGTGGACTCTGTTGTTGAGGTGGATGATGCAGTTCACTACCCTGTGGAGTTCCTACACACTTTAAATCCACCAGGAGTTCCACCTCACAATCTCAGTTTGAGATCTCAGCACAATCTCAGTTGATCCACAAGCAGTTTGGATCACCAATAATGCTTCTGCGCAACTTGATACCTCCAAAACTTTGCAATGGCACTATATAGACTGCAGGTTAAGGCTTTGCACAGAAACGTTATTGAAGCTACCATTATCGCAGGCTGTGGTGAGGGAGAAACAGTGTTTCTACCTCGAATACCTATCATTCCATCTGACTACCCTGTTCAGTTCAAACGTCTGCAGTTTCCCGTCAAAGTATACTTTGCTATGACAATAAACAAAGCGCAAGGTCAGTCTTTGAAAGTGAGTAGACCAATTTCCAATATAGCTGCAGGAAACCCTAAAACTTATAAACTTAGTTTTTTAAATTCACTTAACTCGCAAATTATTTTTATTTTTTATAATTATGTAACACGCTTCATGATAACATGATTCAGTATTTATAAATAAAGATACTAAACAAATACATTAACGTTTGTTATTCGTCTAATTGCGTAGCTTGCAGATTGTGCAAATGTATTTTTTTATTTGTACAAGACTTTTAGATTTGGTAAACAATAGGGAATCGCTCGTAGATGGGTGTTTATGGCTGTCTTTAGATTCAAGGTTGACAGTTGCAATGATAAGGATTTATTTATGAAGTTAAACTCTGCGTAAATTGTATTTTATAAAATTCTTTTATCGACAAAATGTATAATAAACGGTACCAGATAACTGCCACATACTTTCTCCCAGTTGAAACTTTATACCTTCCCAAGAGTAGCATAGGAGGTGGCTATTAAGAATTGCAAAAGTAGAAAAATATTACCATGGAAAATATTAGATGCATGTAACACACATCCATATTATATTATTATTATTTAAACTATTCGATCGATTTCAAACAAATTAGCACCAAACATGTCAATTATGCCAGTATAGATGCACGAAAAAAGGTTTTGAAAACTTTAAAAAAAAAAACAAGCCCCTTTTTGGCCAAAACCCCCAAAAATCAGTTATTATTATTATTACCTAAACGAGAAATTTTAGAAACATGCTGTTTTTGCATATGGTAGGGTACATTAAGTGCTACAAATTAACCAAATTTTATCAAAATCGTTAGAGCCGTTTTTGATAAATTTTGATTTTTCTCGTTTACAGAAGTAGGGGACGAGGAAACTATATTACTTGGCTTCAGAGATCATACTAACAAAGCTACAGGAATAAAATCTAAGATATATAACACTCAGTACATGTTGCAGATAGAATGTTAAACTTAGATACATAAACAAGACTTAATTAAATAAAAACCGGGACATTGGTTACTTTAATCAGTTGTAAAGAGTGTTTTTAGAAATGATTATTTGTAAAAAAAAATCCAAAATAAAAAACACCTAAATAAATACTATATTCTGTCTAGTTCAGGATAGCCGATGGACCCGGGACTACCTGAGGCCACCCCTAAAATCCCTCGCTACTGTCCGCTGCCTAGGCGATGAGTCACCTACTGGCTGTGTTTATACTTTCTCAACAGAATAATAATTTAACATTTTTTAAAGTATATTTGAAATCTACTACACAAGTTATGAAAGATGATATGAAACTAGACCTAGGTATTAGAACATTTAATCTGATTATGACAATGATTATCAGTTGTCACAAGAATCCATTTTACTTTGTCCACCCTATACGTAGTATATGGAGAAAGTATTGTTTTCGTAAAAACGTTCGAATTTGAATTTTCAGTTGAATTATCTGTTTTGGTGCTCCCAGAACCCCAAAAAATTGTTTAGTGCAATTATCTGTGTTGGTGCTCCCTGAACCCAAAAATATTTTTAGTGGAATTTTTTGTTTTGGTGCTCCCTGAACCCAAAAAAGTGTTTTTAACGTGGTGTCTGTCTGTCAGTGTGTCAGTATGTATACACGACCAGAGGGGACACTATTGGTCCGATTTTCATGAAATTTGGTATGTAGGTACTAAACCCTAATATCTCCAGGTGTTTTTTTCATTTTTTGGAATTTTTAATTTTTAAGGGTAATTTACCCCTAAAAACCAATAAAAAACGACAAAAATGCAAATTTCTCAAAAACGGCTCTAACGATTTTGATCAAATTTTCAGTATTTATAGTGCTTAAGATGCCAAACAAAATGACACCACCCGCTTTTATCAAAACTTCGGCGTTTCATAATTATGGGGAAATGTTAAAAAATAAACAAGTTTATGTTGTCAATCTAGCATCACGGCAACGGCCGCAAGGGATAGCACAACGGTAGAGAAGACGGCCAGTAATTCAAAGGTCGCGCGATCGAATCCCGCCTGGGACAATAACTTTTTTATACGATTGACGTAGGTAGAATATAATTTTTTTGTTTTGTTCTAAAAAGTAGTAAATAAAATGATTGAAAACAATATTATTTTGACTACAGTAAGTTGGGAGAAAGTTTGTGTCAGTTAACTGATACCGTTTATTTAAGAAGTATCTTGCAAGTGAACCGATCAGAAGCAATTTCAGACCGCTGTAGGTTTAATAGTTAATAAACTATTGTATAGTATTGTGTTTTTATTGTTATATAGAATTTGTATTGTATAGTATTATATTGCATTGTATATAGCATATTGTTTATATAACTTTTTCTCCGATTGTTATTGTAATTTGTATTAAATACATTATATCTCAGTAAAAAGATTTACTATTATTTACAAATTCTACGTCAATTTACTTTTACCCAAACAGTCCCTAAGTAAAGCTTTTAATATTCATAACAGCTTAAAACTTGCCTTCTAAATTGTCTAAATAAAAAGTCGCAGTCACAATGTAAACAATTCTTAATAAAGTTCGTATTAAATGTTCTAATACCTAGGTCGAGTTTGGTATCATTTTTCATAACTTTTTTAGTAGATTTCAAATATACTTTTAAAAATGTTAAATTATTATTCTGTTAAGAAAGTGTACCATTGTACAAACACAGCCAGTAGGTGACTCATTGTCTAGGCAGCGGACAGAGGCGAGGGATTATAGGGGTGGCCTCAGGTACTCCTGGGTCCATCGGCCAACCTGAACTAGACAGAGTATAAGTAAGTAAATAATACCTAAATATTTCTGTTTTAAATCGGTAAACCTAAACAGACGTTAAAATTGATGAAGCATCCTAGGCCTAAAGTGATTCATTTTAGCTTTGTATAATCGATCCTATATTTATTAATTTTTTTAATTTTCTTTATTGAATTAACTAATGTTTTGAGGCTAAAGAATCAAATCAATGCTATCTCAGCAAACGATATATATTTGCTTAGTTGATTTACAAATATTTTAAAATGACCATTCAATTAATTGTGGATTAATGGGATCACAATTTGAAGCCAACTAGTCTTGCCTCCTCGTTCCCTACTTCCGATATAATAGCTCCCCGCCAAACAGCGTTGAAACAAATTTCAAGCTCTCCCCAAACAACGTTGAAAGAATTTTGAAGCTCTCCGTCAGTTAAATCAGCAATGAAAGAAATTAACTATTTCATACAGTATAATAAAGTACAATACCTTTTATTTTCAGTCAGTGAACCTCTTTGTTTAAAGCACATTTAAAAAACGGTATCAGTTAACTTACACAAACTTTCTCCCAACTTACAGTAGTCAAAATATTATTGTTTTTAATCATTTTATTTTTTACTACTTTTTAGAACAAAACAAAAAAATAATATTCTACCAACGTCAATCGTATACAAAAATTATTGTCCCAGGCGGGATTCGATCGCGCGACCTTTGAATTACTGGCCGTGCTCGCTACCGTGGTGCTACCCCGTGCGGCCGCCGCCGCGATGCTAGATTGACAACACAAACTTGTTTATTTTTAAACATTTCCCCATAATTATAAAACGCCGAAGTTTTGATAAAAGCGGGTGGTATCATTTTGTTTGGCATCTTAAGCACTATAAATACTGAAAATTTGATCAAAATCGTTAGAGCCGTTTTTGAGAAATTTGCATTTTTGTCGTTTTTTATGGGTTTTTAGGGGTAAATTACCCTTAAAAATTCCAAAAAATGAAAAAAACGCCTGGAGTTATTAGGGTTTAGTACCTACATACCCAATTTCATGAAAATCGGACCAATAGTGTCTTCTCTGGTCGTGTATACATACAGACAGACTGACAGACAGACACCACTCTAAAAACACTTTTTTGGGTTCAGGGAGCACCAAAACAAAAAATCCCACTAGAAATATTTTTGGGTTCAGGGTGCACCAACACAGATAATTGCATTAAACATTTTTTTGGGGTTCTGGGAGCACCAAAACAGATAATTCAACTGAAAATTCAAATTCGAACATTTTTTACGAAAACAATACTTTCTCCATATACTACGTATAGGGTAGAGAAAGTAAAAAACACAGTAAGTAGATGCGCATCTTACAACTCCCGGATATCGACTGATATTAGTGACCTGGAAAATGATTAGTGACCTGAATACTGGAAAAATGAATTCATTATTTTACACAGGTTTCTATATGCACATCAAGACCGAGGCGCGAAGCATTGAACATGCTCCTTTAGCGGGATTTCATTCGTATTAATTTTTTTCGGCTGTAGAGGTTTTCTTGCGGGCAAATTTTTACAACTGGGTTGTTTTTTGGGACATAAATACTATTTTAAAAACAACAGACTTTATTCAGGCCTAACGAACTATGTTGACGGGAATTTTTAACTCGGTAAATGTGTTCAATTATAAGGATTTTAAAACTGTTGGCCTATTTGTTAAATAAATTTATACGCGTTATTATATACTATTTAAAGAAAGATACACATATTATCTTTTAATTGCTTTTCATTTCATATGCATAGATCAAACGATTCGGAAGTTATTATTATTAATAATTGAATATGTTTATGTTATATGAAGATGTACGAATATTTCCGAAACTAAACGAATAGGTATCTCTTCTTTAAATTTGTATAAACGAATGTATTGATGATTAAAGGTTTATTTATATACACTTTATAACCTCAAAGCAAATCTTATAACGTATTATAGCCTATATTAGTTCTATAACACGTATTAAAAAAAAATCTGGAAATTGGTTGACCGTGCAGGCCAACCCTAGAACTTCCCGCTTAGTTTGAATTTTAAACGCTTAAAATGAGTTTTTTTGTTAAAATACCAAAAAACGAAAATTTGTGAATTTTTAAACAACAATAACTTTTGAATGCGTCTTTCGATTTTCATTTTTTTAAAAGCATTCTACGCAGTTTTTAAAGCACAAAAAGAAAATGTACAGG
>JAGFPH010008852.1:0-10255 GCA_018207615.1 Philaenus spumarius
GGACAGAAGTTATGCCACAGGCAGAGATTTATTATTCTATTATGTAAGGGCCGCTTTCAGTAACAAAGGCCTATTGTTAAGCCTGCTGGTTTAAACTTTAAGTTATTGTTAAAGCAATTAACGGCAATATACGATTAGCCCTGATCTAGGCTTACGTCAAAGATAAAGTGAATATAATAGCGCCGCAAAACCCCTGTAATATCAAACTTAACGGTCCGTTAGTTAAGAGTAAAAGTTTAAATTGAAATCTGCATGCAGTAAACTACGTTAAACGTGGGTTAATACTGTTTTTACTTGTAAGTTAGTTTCTTGTCGGTGAAACTAGTTTTTAATTAGAGACAAAAAATAATAGTTGCATGTAGTTTTAATTACTTTGTCCTGGATTAACTATCGGATTATTAAATTATAGACTCTGTAATAACAGATTTTATAAAAGAGATCGTTAAAAGGATAGACAGCTCTGAAACGCACCACAACCCTTACAGCTCGTTCCATCGCTCTTCGCTTGAATTTTGTTTTTCTGTAAAGTATACAAGAATCCCTAAAACAACGGTTTTTTTCAAAATGTAGGCTGCAATACTTAAAGAATAAACGGTACCAGAAACTGGTACGTATTTTCTTACAAAAATATTTTAATTATTAAACAGATACACTGTGACTTCATAATTGTACTAAAGTAGGAGAGAGGATACATTAAAGTAGTAGGAGAATAACTAATAAATATTGTTACTAGCTGAATGAGAATTTTTAGAAAGATGTTATTTTTGCAAATGGTTGGGTACATTAAGGGCTGCAAATAAGCCAAATTTGATCATAATCAAATCGTTGAAGCAGTTTTTTTGTGAAAAAATAATAACTGATTTTTTTGGGGTTTTTTTTAGCGAAAAAGGAGTTTGTTTTTCACAATTTTTCAAAGCCTTTTTCGTGACATGTTAGGTGC
Organism: Philaenus spumarius; assembly: GCA_018207615.1. NCBI lineage: Eukaryota > Metazoa > Arthropoda > Insecta > Hemiptera > Aphrophoridae > Philaenus > Philaenus spumarius. Next base: position 941 of record JAGFPH010008852.1, read on the forward strand.
AAATTTGTTCGAAATCGATCAAATAGTTTTCTCTCTTGGTTTGTATACATACAGACAGACAGGCATTTTGTAAAAACCGCTTTTTGTTTTAATATTTGTTTTAAGGTTATAAACTGTATATAAATACAACCTTTTATCATCAATATATTTCTTTATACAAATTTAAAGAAGAGATATATTCGTTTTATCTTCGGAAAAATTCCTACATCTAAATAGCTGATTTCACCCATCATCTTTAATACACAAACTCAGTATAGATTATAGTTTGGGGTTACGTTTACAACTTCAATCGTTATAATTTTTTGTGAAGTTGATTTTTTTTAATATGAGTTGCAGAACTAAAATGTATGTTTTTTCAAAAATTTTCAAAACTTTTCGTGCATAATTGACATGTCTGGTGCAAATTTGTTTGAAATCAAATAGTTTTCTCTCTTGCTTTGTATACATATAGTCAGACAGGCATTTTGTAAAAACCACTTTTTTGGACTCTGTGGGTCCCAAAACGGATATTTCCAAAAAAATCTCAACATCGATTTTTTTTGCGATCATTATACTTTCTCCATACTATAAGTGAGGAAGTAAAAGGGCTGTGGCTTGAAAACTAAATTGTCAAGATTTTAGTTGACGATTTTAGCTGACTAAAATCAGCAAATTTAGAAAACTGTTTTGGCGAGTTTTACTCTGTTAGAATTAAAAATACACGAATAATTTAACCTTTCCAAAGAAATTACTGTCTAATATGTGATAGTGCTGGAGGAAAAACTTAAACCTTCTGTGAGCCTACAGGCGAATAGTAGTACAGTAGATAGAAATCGAAGAATTTAGGACAAATATGTACAGAATAGTTTTGACTTATTTTGAACCAAGCAACAAGGTATCGTGAAACTCAAAAACGTTTTTTGAAAACACCCCGTATTTAGCTTTTTATTATATCAATTATTTTGTTGTGTATTGCCTTAAATTAATAAATTATTTCAATTTAATTGTATTCAAGCAAGACGAAACAACATATTATGTTTAAGATATAATTTGACAGTACCAAAATGTTGAAGAAAATAAAATACGCAACTTAATTAATATGGACACTAAATCGACACTCGTTGAAACATGTTTACTTACGAAAATTTTTAATTGTGGACCCTTTCTGTACAAGAACTTCTCGAAAAAAAACGGAAAACTTCATCGCCATTTCGATATATCTGGTTCACATTTATATTTTTGAAGTAATCTACGAGATTGATTATATTACTATTTGTAATTTCTAAAAACATGTTTTGTTGCTGTGCTAAACTTGGGTTATGTAGACAACTACCGTGAAATTTTGTTGCCCTAAATCGTTTACAGACTTCGTTTCCCGTACAATTTCTGTAAAGTTGATAATTTTCGAGTCGATCAAAACTATTTTCAAACTGTACTGAATGTAGTATTTGCTTTTGGAAACATTTAGAAATAAATAATTCGTACACTTCAAGAATTAATTAATTGTAGAAGAAAATATACCAGCAACAAAACCCCTTTGACGTCAAGTACCGTTTGGCGACCACTCCTAGTGCTTTTGCGCACACTTTAGGTTGGAAGCACTTAGAAGTTATTATTCTTTAGATGTGTACATGTGTTAATCTTAAGTATTGTTGTTATTAAAGACAAACCACTACACCTACAATGATGTATACGGTGGGCATACATTTTTGCATTTATTTTCTTGAGGGCTGTTTCACCTCGCGTAAAACAGGAAATCGTGCTAACATGTTTCGTACACTGTTGTTCAACTTAAAAAGTTTTGAAACCTTGTCTTGAACTTCATAATTTAAAGAAACCGACGGCAACTCCATTAATACAAGGTTTAATTAACACTTTAACTGCCATGGGTATCCAATTGGATACACAGCTGATTTTCTCTGGAGGCCACATGTATCCGATGGGCACACGGTCTATTTCACTTTTAAACATGTAAGTATCAAATAGGATCACGTTTCCAAAGAGATATGCTGTTTTTAACTCATCTGGCCCCACAGAACAGTAGTATTAATTTGGTCTTTACGTTGGCAGCCCTGAATGCGTGTTTACAACAGTTTGCAACACGTGCCATCCAGGCCTATGTGAAAAGGAATAGGTTAGATTTGGGATACATAGTTAATTATTGTTTTTTTTTTTTTTTTTTTTTTTTAAATTTATTCATAGATTTAGTGTTTACTATCTAAATTTAGTGTTTATTGACTGAGTTCATATACAGTCAAAAATGTAATAAGAAATACAAGTTATTCACGTGTGTATCCTAACAGATACACACGCTCCACAATGTATGGAATATGTATATTGCAGACCCTAGAGGCCATGTGTATTTAATTTTCACACACCAAAAATGCACACTAAAACTCTTTGGCCCGGAGGTATATTTTCACTCATAGGGGCCGGCAGTTAAAGTTTTAAGCAAACATTTGTAATATTTAATGCATTTTTGGTGTTTAAAACAAAAATTTTAATTTCACGCGTAAAACATATATAGAGTTTTCTTAATAATTATTGAAAGTTATTTCCCTGATTATTGATTTATAAATAGAAACCGAAACAAGAAATTACGTGTATGTTTCGGCTATCTCGCGGCTTGCGATTTAACCCGGCTGTGGCGCTACTACCAAACCTGCAAACGTTGTCTCGTGCCCGGATTAATTAACAGCCTCGTGGTCAATCAACAGACGCTGAGATTTATGTTTTCAGTCCAGCATTGCAAGTCCCTTCCGCTTCTCACAGTGCCACCACTGTACTCGGACCAGTTTTATTGAAATCACACTGTACGCCCGGAGTTTACCACAGGGCGAAGAAGAGGCTTAACGTGTTTAAAATTATCCAATTATAATAATAAAGACGGGGGAACAGGGTAAATTCAAGTCAACTAAAACTATTGACTAGCCTCGAACCTAAAGCCTAGTCCACACTTGCAAACAAGAAACATCAAACTGTTTGCAAACAAATGTCTGTCATTGTTTTGTGTCCACACTAGCTAGTCAGTGTTTCTCGAGATGTTGACTGAAGAAGGCGTTCTTCTAGCTTGTGCTAGTTTATATTTAATTCTACACAATGAGGTTAGCTTACCTAGGAGAAGGCGATGGTGTTCTCGTAGATTTCTTGAAGAAGGTCCGTATTTACGTATGACCAGTTTCCGGAGAAAGCGGAAATGCATCGCGGGTACATTGAGTGCATCTAAAAGTGCATAACTTTTTTGAAACCTCTAAAAATGTATGAAACGCAGCGAAAATCGGTACTAGGGGTTTTTTGGGGGGGCGCTGGTCTTATTTCTAGTAATAGTATTTCCTTTATAACATAGACACCACTTATGTTCACTATGTTTTCCACAATATTTTTAAATGTTTAAACACTGAATTTCGGCAGCCAATTGATTTTCAACTAGTCAGAATGGATATCAGCGACCCCAAAAAAATCCGAGAGGAATTTTTCAATTGTATTTCTCAACTTCACAAATTCCCCCCCCCCTCAATCGCCCCCAAAACCCCAGGGGCATTTTGCATGGTCAGAAATGAAATAAGCGCCCCCAAAAACCCCCGAGTATCGATTTTCAACGGCTTTTCATCAATTTTTAGAAGTATCAAAAAATTATGCACTTTTTGCACTCGCGATGCTTGTCCGCTTCCTCCCGAAACTGGTCGTATGTAGACTTTGTTCCTGGTATTTTTCTGAACACGATGCAGAAAACTGCATCCAAATCGGAGCTGTAGGCATACATTTATTTATTTTTCAATACTCTGTGTGCCTACATGTTTGCGTGTTTTCCATTTGGTTTTCGAAACAGAAAACATTGTCTTTTGTTAACTGAAACAAGTTAAAATGTTTCTCATTCGTTTGCCGGATGTTTCCAAACTGTTTGCAAAAATTTTGAAAATATCCACAAACAAATAAGAAACACGAAAACAACTGGCAAACTCTTTGCAAACAATGTTTCCGCAAACATGTTTGTAAGTGTGGACTAGGCTTTAGGGTCTGTGTTTCAGGTTTACCTAAGTCAGTTGATATCTTTAAACTTTCGAAGTTATAATGATTTTCTTGTGAAAATACTGCAGACGGGTCGTCTGCAAATGAAGCTGTCAACCTATTTTGAAATGATGATTTAAGAGTGTCAGAACTTCGTGAAACGCTGAGTATTACTTTTTCAGCCACGTGTCCCGCTTACTCAATTATGCTAATCTTAATTTTCACTGCGAACTTTTTCTTCCCAAAGTTTTCACTCAGTATTGACTATGATTCTATAGTTTCAAACTATCCTTCCTACTTTCATAAATCGCCTTTAAACGTGAACCGGTAAAGTTCTTGCAATTAGTGTCGGACCCTTCACCAGTATTGGATCAATTTAACACCGACACTTTAGAATAAGCTTAATAATTTAAAATACCAACTGAGACGACTTGACATTTGAGATTAACTTGAGATCAATACGACTTCAATTCCACACAACGATAATTTAAATTCATCTGTTTCTTGGCTGTGCTTTTTCTAAAAGCCTATATTAGGAATACGGTTAGAAAATAATATACTGTAAGCGTTATATGCCAATTATTATTATTATTATTACTTAACTTCAATACCTGGTGTGTCCTACATAATTTTAAAAAAAATAATTAGTTGTATATATTTCTTTTGCTTTCTGGTTCCTAAATGTTTGGAAATTCTTCCTGCAACATCCAAATGTACATTCAAATTTAAGTTTATTTTTCATTAAGGGTCTGCTCCAGTAAACGAGAAAGCAACCGGAAACGCAACTTCTTCTCACTGTATCCCTATTTAAACAGTGCAATTTCTTGCAGCTGAGCGCTTTGACATTGCCTCATTTCAAACCATTTTATAAATAAATCTTTTGTAATTGAGTGCTGAAAAAAACTGAATATTCTTTATAAAATTTCGGATCCGGCTTACAAATTATTTTTCATTATTAATTTTTTATTGTGTTAGGAAAAAAATTCAAACTTTGTACTTACAAAATGTCAATTACATAACAAATCAAAATCATTAAAAAAAGTTTAAATTGCAAGACGGATGCGTATTGTGACTGTGCTTAAAATGAGACCTTGCAAACAATTTTATGATAAAAAGTAAATGAAATAGATGGTTTGAAATTTAACATTGCTCTTATGAAATAAAAATCCAAGATGGCCGCCACTACAGCAGACCCTTAATTCCAGACATCAAGATTTGCTTTAAATAATGTATCGATAGTCCTGATTTTGTAATGCACGTATGTATATTTTTGTTGCCTCAGTTCGTACTAAAGCCACAGCTGTGTTATTTTGCTTTCGTATTAAATTTTCACATTATACAGGCTGATTCAGGAAGAAACAGAGACACTTTCAGGACGTGTTCTACTAGTTAAAATAATTCGACCACGCAGCTGGACCGCCGACGTGAGTTGGCAAATTTCAAAAATTAAGTTTATATGCCAATGTTTTAGGGTTTCAACCAAAAATTTGGGAAATAGGTCTACTCACGAAGGCGTTGTCAGCTTTCTGTGTGTACGCAATATATTAGTAGAATTTGTTTGCGCCCGGTTGCCTCGCGAGTTTTCACCACTTGGCTTCGAACCGGGTACTTTTATGGTATTTTACGTTTTGGTCGATTTTGTGGGATCCAAGCGAGCTATAAGGTCGCGTAAAAAAACAAAATGTGCAGAATAACATCCTACATTTATATTTTTAGAAAAAACTCTAAAAACATTTTATTCTCGTAGTAAAAATCTCAAATAATAGTTACTTCCGGTCAATAAACGTACTTCCGGTTGTTGTATTTTTTTGGCTAACGAACTCGTCCGAGCCACATAGACAACCAACACGTATACCCCAAATTTGGTCCAAATCGGACTTAAAATGCGGCCACTAGAGTGCAAACACATATATACATATATATGAATTTTAATGACACCCCAAAACGTGTTCTGGGGACCATGATCGGTGCTCATTTGCTACTCCCGACCTTGGGTCTCACTATAAGGGCCACTGCAATAGCTCATTTTTCCTATTGAAATTCGCTAATAAAGAAAAAAGTACATATGAACATAGGATTGGAAATATTTCGTTTTCGAGATATCCGCAGTTTTGTTTTTTTTTTTACGAAATACTTGGTATTTTTCTAAGTATGAAATATATTGAACGGAAGTTTTGGATACATATTTGGTATGACTTCGTTTACCCATGTACAAAATACCAAAAGTTTTTCATATATTTTCAAAATGGTGTTTACAACTTACAGTGTAATTGTTCTCGAAAACCGCTATAATGGCTAAAAACTCGTCATTTTGTATATTATTTACAACTACCAAGATACTACATTTTTAGTTTTTAACCAATAACAGAAATAGTGAAAACCCCAGTTATGTTTGTCATTAAAAGAGGACATTTTTTGTTTCTTGCAGTTTCTTTTATAAAGTTAGCGGTTTTCGTGGTATTTTAAATTACAAATTTTAAACGGCCGCCATTTATAAAGTATATGAAAAAACGTTTTGGATTTTTGTATATGGTAAAAGATGTCATACCAAATATGTATCTACAATAATTTAAGTTCATTGCATTTCTTACGTCCAAAAATATTAAGTATTTTGTACAAAAAATGGCGAATAACTGGAAAACGAAGCTTTTCCGAACCTATGTTTATATGAAATTTTTATTTATTTTCACTAGTAGAACACGCCCTGAAGGGTTTTCCGCTTCCTCTTGAATCACTCTGTATATTGTATGTAGAAACCTCTGGATTGTTTGATTCCTAATACATAGTTTATAGTTTAACGTTAACTTTTATAGCAACCTTTATAAACTTGAATTGTAGCTACGGCCGTTTCACCAGACATATTCAGGCTTTGTACACATAGCACTCACATAATATTCAATTGTGAACGAGGTAATAGAATGTGTGGGGATAACAAACTAAGTTATTGAATCAATTTGGCTAAAGTGGTCGACCTAACAACTGTTATTGTTATGTGCAATGCCTGAAGATGTCTCTTGCAGATGAAACGGCTGGAAGTTGTAAGGATTGCTATATTTAGATACATTTAAATTATACTCTATTATATGATTGTTTTAAGTTTGGCTTTATTATTAATATTTTTGTCGACCTCCTGATTAGGCCTCAAACACATCAATTTCGTTCTGAAATCAGTGTTGCAAGATGCCTTGAATTTTCTTTAATGTCAGAACTATTTAGACTTGCTTGTATATTTTGTTCCCCCTTAAATCAAAATAACTGATTTCAGGATTTGTCTAGATAATGTGCTCTGATATTGCATGGATGTATTTTTAGTTTGATTCCTTTGACAGCAACCAAAGAATCCCACACCAATACGGTATGGTTCTGTATGACTTTATCTTAAAATCGCCACGCTGTCAGCCAAGGGTTCTGAAAGGATCACACTGTAACTTACAGGTTAGGTAGAGAAAACCTGTCTACTTACGCTGTTTAGGTAGAGAAAATGAAAAACACTGTACTGGCAATACCATGTATACACAATTCAAAATACACTACATTATTTAAGAGAACATATTCATGAATGCACTCAAATCCTATAAAAACTTCATACATTAAGCACTTAAATCTATTCAAACCACTGTACACGTAAAAAATATTTCTTTTAAGTAAAAAAAGTTATTTTTTTTACAAATGTCACCAGAGTAGAGGTCACCAAAGGTCGTTGATACCAGCACTCGATAAACTTAGCACTTCTATGTCTTGTTGTTGGATATAACCGCGCGTCAACTCTTTCCTTTTGCGGTACTGTGTCCAGTGAGAGAGTATCATGATCACAGATGCAAACACGAGCACACAGAGTACTGTCAGAAACACGAGCATGCCGGGATGCGAACCTGTTTGTTCTGCTGAGAAAGCGTCCGGCTTACCGGCTACACGAAGGGTTTCGTTAGAAAGCACTAAGACACTTGTGTTTTTATTTATGGTTGAGTTAAAAAAATGATTGTCTTTATGGGAAGTATTGAAGGTGTTTTGTATTGTTTTGTTTTTATTTGTCACTTTGGTTTGGTTGTACGTTGAAATAACAGTTCTGTTTTCTGGTAGGTTATTTTCGATAGTTCTATTACTATCCAATGTAATGGTTTGTACAGTTTTATTGTTCTTTATATTTGATGTGGTAAAGTTACTGTGTTGGTTTGTTGTGTCGTTTTTCTGTCTGTGTTTTTTTGTATTGCTCTCTGTTGCAGCTGTAAAATAGTTTTGTGTGGTAACAATTGCAGTCGTACTGCTCAAAATCGTCGCTGCAGTTGGAACTGTCTCTGTAAAACTCATTTCAGGAAAGTCGTTTTCAGATAGATTGAATAAAGATCGTCCTTTCAAGTGATCGGGAAAAGAACAGATTGGTGTTGTTACGTTTAGTGTTCTTTTTGAACTCAAGTCCTTCAAGCTCTGTTCATGGAGAATTTGCAAACCGACATCCACGTCTTCACGATCTCCTTTGTACCATTTACTCAACCACAGTATGCCGGTACAGTTTAGAACGTTTCCGTTCAGATTTAGTTTTCGCAATCGCGGTAGAAACCTGAACAAATCCGATCGTATTTCCGTTAGATTTGCGTCGGATAGATCCAACTCAAACAGCTGATGGAACATTGTCAGAGCGGCGACGTCATCGAGCAGCTGGTTCGCGAGGACTGGACTCGACGCTAAGTTCAGTGATTCCAAATGTCCAGATTCGGGTACGGGAAAAGACAGAGGTTCTTGAGTGGGCAACAGATGGTAAAGGTGTGTCAGGGTGAGACGTTTTAATTTTCTTGGCCCAATGAATATGCTGCTGGAAAGGATTTTAATTGGATTTTCCGACAGGTCTAAGAATTCCAGTGAAGTCAGCTGACCGAACGTTTCGTCGTTTATAACCTGAATTGAGTTCAGACGTAAAGTGAGTTCTTTTAATCTTGACAGTCCTGTAAAATCGTTCGACGTCAATGCTTCAATTTTATTACTATTAACATCTAGGATTTTTAAATTATCTGGAAGTACGTGTGGAATATGTTTTAGTTGGTTGTTTGCAAGATAAAGTTCTGTTAGAAATTCTAACCTTCCTATTGCATCGTCTTCGATCGTAGTGATGACGTTTCTGGATAGATTCAACACTTGCAGTAATGGATAACTATCCAAATCACCTCGCTGGAGTGTTGAGATACTATTGTTAGCAGCGTACAGTGTTCGTACTGACCGTGTCAATATAACAGGTACTTTGGTTATATTAGTGCCGGCCACGTCTATGGTTTGCAATCGTTGTCCAGTTTCTATCAACATAGAATTGTGATGCATTACAAATCTACCGATCAT
>JAGFPH010008852.1:14899-33636 GCA_018207615.1 Philaenus spumarius
GGCGGGAATAGTCAGAATGGCTTCCTGGGACCTCGAAACGTGGAGATTTAATGAAAACTCGACTTTCGAAAATCGGACCGAAATCAATAACTTCCCTTTATTGGTAGCGGGAAGTTAAAAAATAGCCAGAAAAAAAATGGAATTATTTATGAAAAGTTAATTTCTTCGGCAAAGTTAGACACATAGCAAAGGTTCAACACGACTAACTAGCATTAGAAACAATGGAGCAAGTTGCGGTGACACAATCAAATCGTAACATTGGTGTCGCGAAAGCTGTCAACAGCACTGTCTCAGTTTAAACAAGTTTATATAAGTTTTGGATCAAATCAGATATAAACCCGGCGGTTGACAGTGCCGCTGGAAGAAAATGCGACTTTAATTGAAATCTAATTCAACGGGAAATCCTGGAACTACGTCAATCTGACGTGAAGTAGCATCTAGTCGCAAACTGTGTCAACGTGGAGCTGCAATTCCAGGGAAAACTTTTACATTTTACAGTGTTTCTTCGTCTGCGACGCAGTTACGAGAGAGATCTGTGACGGAATATCAAAATGAAACGGGAAGGATAGGTTTTTAACAACTTATTCAACTTTGAATATTACCATAGCGAAATACGTAGAGAGGGTTTTTTAAAAAATACGCAATGACGAAGTTTAAATGCCGAATGAATGAATAAGCGAGTTCAAAATATACCTACGATCAAATTTTCATCCATTTGCTCCCTGAAAACTCAAAAATTCTACGGCTTTCCTTAACTGTTAGGTTAGTTAGCCAATGGATTTGTCCGAATTCTGTTCTTTGACAATTATTTTTAATGTACATAAGAGAGGCAATACAACGATGCCAAATTCATTAAAATTGGTCCAGTAGAACTCTATAAATAGGCGTTACAAAAAACCATTTCCATCTACTATAAAAATGCAAAATGCATGTCATAAACTCTGGCCCTACTGCACATGCATTATTATCGAGATTATCGTTACCTCCCCGCTCCAATCTAACCCGATCCAATTACCGTAATTTAGGTAAAAATTAAAGAGTATACGTTTATCTGTTTACATTTGCTCCGTGAATCGCACCGGGGATTGGCGAGCGAAGACAGCAGGTGGCGGGACCCTACAGTCTTTTACAAAACATATTTACCTTATAAACAAAATCTGAGATCGAAACTCGTTTTGCTGGCACACTTGTGAACGGAATAATTTATCCTATAGTTCAGGTAATATAAACCGTAACATTTACTGTAGCACACTACATTCACGCGATTTTGATGACAACTAGAGGAGATTCCTGCGTGCTCCGCACGCCAACACCCGATGGAACCTTCTAAAAAAAACATATGTTTTGTTTTATTTATAATAAAGGTGTAGGATTAATAATAACCTCAAAAATAAGATGGTAAATAATGTGAAATGTTCAAATTAGTTTGTTTCTTATTATAAACAGCTGTTTTGTAAAGAAATGGGTTTTAAATTATTATTATAAACATTATTATTATTATTACTATTAACATCATTATTTACATCCACAAAAGCAGCTTGGAGTTCGTTTCTTATTATAAACAGCTGTTTTGTATAGAAATGGTTTTAAAATTCGTTCCATGTTAATCTAGTGGGGAAACCTCGACCTTTGAGATTAGCTTACGCCATTAAGGGACTCCGGAGCTCCTAAAATTTAATTTTTTGTTTTTTATTGCCTTTTTATTTAGCGTTAAAAAAAAGCCTAAATTTATTATTATATTTCAACTCTAAATGGGTAAAAATACGTGTTTTTGGTTCGTATGTCACATGAGAATAAGACAATTAATTTTGTATCATATTCTTAATAATTTCAAACTGATTTAAATAAAAAACCCCAAACCACAAAACAAGGAACAAAAACAATAACTAAACAACTAAATTGTAAGTTATGTTTAATACGTTACCCTTATGTACATTTCGATGACATGGTCATCATCCTCAGAATGTTTTAACATTACTCAAGTGTGTTTTACGTGAGTAGTGTTAAAACTCTTTGATGAGGATGATGACCATGTCATCGAAATGTACATAAGGGTAACGTATTAAACATAACTTACAATTTAGTTGTTTAGTTATTGTTTTTGTTCCTTGTGTTGTGGTTCGGGGTTTTTTATTTAAATCTGTGTGATTTTGTCGCCACAGTGTTCTTTTATTTGTTTAATGTTAATAACTTGATATGATTTATCCAATTTGAAAATAATAAAAGTTGCCGCCTATGGTGGGAATTTTCATTTTGGTAGGGATATTTAGCTTTTTCTGTAGTGCCTAACCCGATTATACAGTCTTTGATGATATTCAGCTGATGACAATCCTGCATATGGGGCTGGTATGTATTAAATATGTAAGAAAAACTTTAAACATGTTTTCCGGAAATTATATATTTTATTCAAAAAGGAACATTTTATCAAAATCTATCTAACATAATAATCTGAAATATTCAGGGGTTGTTACTACAGATTTTAAAGGGAGCATTTTGTAATATAAGTGATCATTTCTAAGTTATGACTGGCAAAAACTGGTAAAAATTCTATTATTTTATAAAAATAATAACAAAATTTATTCAAATACTTGTTTTGCAAAACCCTCATGTTAAATTTTGTATTTAAGTAGTACTAACACGATGATACATTTAACTAATTTTGATCCAGTAGTTTCTGAGAAAATGTTCCTTAAATGTTGTATTTTTAACATTGCCGTGATAGGGCGCTCCGGAGCCCCCCTAAGGATAAGAATTTTTGACATCTTTAACCTTATTGCAAAACTTCGAAATGAGACGAATTTTTTGACAACGCAAACATTAAATTTGGTCCAGAAATAAGGGAGAAGTTGTGTTCACAAAAAACTGCTTCACGTATTATATATAAGGATTTGTCTTTAGGACAATGTATATTTGGCTAAATTAACCAAAATGCAAGATGGGGTGCGAGCGGTGGCGAGTCACCGCGGGAGTTGGCAAGCGAAGCGAGCAAAGTGCCCTCTATATATAAACAAAAAAAACATAAAGTTCTATACTTTCAACTAGAAACGTCCAAACTGAAGCTGACATAAATAAATGAGAAAATGAACACAGATTCTCATTAAAACGTTCAAGTCAAACGTGTTTCGATGACAAAGTCACCATCATCAGTGACGATTACAGTTACAAACTTATAACTAACTTATTACGATACATAGGTTGCGCCTCAGCGGATATGTAACGACCGTGAGATTTCAGCACAGGGATATCGATGTAAAAGAAGAAAACAAAAATAATAATTCGACCATTTTGCAGCTATTCAGCACCGTCGTGAATAGACCTATTTCCCAAATTGTTGGTTGAAACCCTAAAACATAGGCCTATATACTTAATTTTTGAAATTTGCTCCACTCACGTCAGCGGTTCAGGTGCATGGTCGAATTATTTTTCAACCAATTTGTGCAAATGAAGAAAAATTTTAAAAGTTTTACAAAAATTGTATATTTCACACGATAAATTAATTTATTAAATCAACTATCGAGACCGCCTAATGAAAGGGTTTATATTGTCGAAGTTAATAAACTCCGGCTTTGGACGGGGGGGGGGGGGAGTGATTAGCTTTGTGGAGCGGAAATGTACGGACTTCCTTATATAAATCACACTTAAAGCTGCGATAACACAAGTAGAATAATGGCTTCGTAGGCTTTTGTGCGCCCTTCTGCTTAATTAAAATGTGCGTCCTTCATTCGATTTACATTAATTTTTATATTAATAATTCGATAACGTAGCTGCACTGCTGCTGTGAGTTGACCGAATTTCCAAAATGAAGTTTATATGTTTTACGGTTTCGAGCGACTATTTGGCAAATTGGTCTATTGACGAAGGGGCTGAATAGCTGCCTCCTTGTACGAAATGTATTAGTAGACATTTCGCGCTCGCATTGAAAATTCTCGCTTTGAGAGTTTTCACATCAGCCTTGCGGCCTCGAATTACTTACTGCATTTTGTTTGTTTGCGCCTTTACTTAGCGGCCTTAGTTTGCATTTCGGAGCTACTCCGGTGGATTTAAACCGAGTACTTTTACGGTATTTTACGTTTTGATCTGACCAAGACGTGCTATAAGGTTGAGTAAAAGAATGTGCAGAATAGTTTCCTATATTCTTGTTCGATATAACTCCAAAAGAGTTTCGTTTGCTAAAAATTCCAACATCCGAAAGCACATTTTTTAACAATAAGTATTTTTTTTGAATATCTTAAACTATTAATTTAGCAGATTGTTTTTTGTACACTACCCTTATAGCCCGTTAGGTTCCCCAAAATCCATCAAAACGTAAAATACCATACGTAAAAAAAAAACTTAAATAGTCTTATTTCATTTAAAATGGCTAAAAGAACAGATTCGGTGACACAAATTATCAGAATAGGAATACAAAAATTGTTTTGAGTTTATTCTTGAGCGCTGTAGACAATTACGAAGAAAACAAACGTTTAATTGTTTGCTCACAATTAAATTATCTTTTGAGCTTCAGAAAAACTTTAAGAAACGTTTAACTTTAAAATTTAAAAAAAAAAACATGTGTTTTGGTTCATCAATTTAAATTAAGAGACGATCGGTTCCGTCCGGCGTAGTTCATATATTATCGTCAAGCGCTGAAATGTTTGGTTAGGCCTAGAAAGTAATGTTAAGTCTAGGCCTAACCTAAAATTATTGTGTGTATGTTGCCGTTGAGACAGGTAAACTAAATTAAACATACGCACAATAATTTTAGGTTAGGCCTAGACGGATGAACCAACATTTTATGTTTATTGAATGTATTTACAATGAATGGACATTTAACTGTGTTTACCATTTTAGCTTTGATGTTATAATTAATTCTACACCTTTATTATAATAACATTAAACGTTTTTTTTTGTATTTTTAAAATTATTATTATTTTAAAATGATTCCTTTTCCCTCGTCAAAGCTCAAGTTTATTGTATGGAAACATTAAATATTTGTAAGAAAAACAATATAGTAATAAACGGCAATGGAAAGATTAAAATGATGTGTGTTTGTTTGCCGTTAAGGCTGGTAAAAGAATTGAACAAAAAACATGATGAACTTCGTTCCTGACGGGGGCACCACGACCGCACACATTTATTAATTTTTGTTTTAATAAAAATTTACTGTTCTTGAGTTATTTTAACGACCACCATTTTTAAATGGATTATAGAAACAATTTGATTATTTTTCCAAACTTTACATTGTTTTTAATTGCTGTAATCGGTTTAGCCGCTCTAGATATATAAATTACTAACTGGCGCGATCCTGCTTTGCACGGATAGACAAATCAAAGGTAAATGTATATTAACAAAAAATACATTATATCAATAAATATGTATATCACTATGTATTTCTTATGGGGATTTTTTGTAACTTTGACCTCCCCCAAACCTGCCCTAAAATTTCGAATTTTTTAAAACCCTTTCTTAGCGAGCACCTAGGGCCCTAGAGGAAGCTACATTCCGAATTTCATTCCAATCCGTTCGGTGTTTTTTTTTTAGTAACTTTGAACCCCTCCAAACCTCTCCTAAAATTTCGAATTTTTTTAAAACCTTTCTTAGCAAGCACCTATGGTCCTAGGGGAAGCTACATTCCAAATTTCATTCCAATCCGTTCAGTGGTTTTGTAGAAATCGTGATTTAGTAACTTTGACCCCCAAACCCCCTCTAGGATTTCGAATTTTTTTAAACCTTTCTTAGTGAGCACCTATGGCCCTAGAGGAAGCTACATACCAAATTTCGTTCCAATCCTTTCAGTAGTTTTTGAAAAATCGTGATCAGTGAGTCAGTGGATTTGGCTTATATATATATATTTAATAAACAAGGGGATATGGCAGGGAAGGAATGGTTTCCGGACAAATGTCTAGAAATATCCGGAAAATATTTTTCCTTTATTTCGACCCATATGACGCCCTACTTAATAATCTGTGCGCAGAATCCCCCTGAATAAAATAAAAACAGAGGATTCCATTCTGGTGCCCGTGAATTCGGTAAACCATCTACAATTGTATCGCAGGGCACTCTGTTGTTCCAGGGTAAACAGTTCCATCAAACCTAACAATACCAATTACAATAAATCACGACCCAATAACTGCGAAAATTCCAACAATGCTATAATCTGCTTTTGTTTGCATTTTCAAAGCTACGGAATTCAGTTCCAATTGTTTGGGTAAAGCTTACCATTTACAGGGCCCGGGTTTTTATTGCCGCGGTAGGCCCACTCTTCACATTGGTTGTTTACACAAAATGTCATTTTTTACAATCAGAATGCTTATAGTAGGTTCGCAATTCAGTTGACGGCCGACCAAAATGTCTCGTATAAATCAAAGCGAGTCCCTACCCGGTCGCAGACGCGGAAGGGTGCATTCAAATTTTAAATCGAATCGTAAATCAATTGACAAACAATATCAAGGTGCACGATTCAAATTCAATGTGAAGTGTAATGTGTGTGTGCGTTTAAATGTATGTGTAATTTAGTATGTATTAAGACGACTCGTAAATGACCCAGCGAGGTCGAAACCGCGGTCGTCAATATACAGGTACAAGTTAATGTTTTATCCTATTACTTTAAATGATCAATTCTTGTAACTATCTTTGTATCTGTCGCGGATCTCGAAAACGGCTCTAACGAATTCAAAGAAACTTTGTATTCAGGTGTAGTTTAGATTTTTAAGTACACCCATATAGTTGTATTTCGTGTAAAAATGCAATTTTTTGGGAAAATCTAATTTAAAAGTTGAAATTTTTTAACAGGCGTCTTGCCATGTTGGTTACAAAATAACATCGAAATATAGTAAATAAAGCGATTAAAACAGCTGTTTATAAACAAGCCAATTTATACTGTTTTAGCACGTTGGAAATAGAGTGGAATAGAACCGAGATGAGTATTATCCAAAATCAGCTGTTCATTGGATAGTTTTTAACTAGTAGTTCTGTGAACAGTAGACCTCGCTCGTTGAAATAACAAATGTGGTTTTGAGCTTAGGTTAAAAATAGTGTGCCAGTAAGGAAGTAAGCACAAGGTTAACCCAGTGAAACATTATTTACAATTCCTGCGATTCCCGGGATTTCTAGTTCCCGTTTTTATTTCTTTTCTTGGGCTTTAACTGCTAAAGATTTTCTTTTAGAGGCATTGTGTTTTGTTTTGGTTATTAATGCGTAAGATAGCTAAAAATATCGCGTTATAGAGGGACAACATACAATTAAATATTTACATACTTAATTAAATAACTCAAAATTAACAATGTATCATAAGTTAACTTAAGTTCCATATCATATTCCAATATTCGAAATAATGAAAACAAACGATGTTAAAACGTCGTGATAGTGATCTCAACCCTTGTACCAACACTTCCCACGGTGTCCTACGGTAATTTTTTGTATGTCCTTTATCGCCGCGAGGTTTCATTTGTTTCATCTCATTTTGTAATTCAAGTAAAGCTAAGTCAAATACTTTTATGAAATTTACAATGATAATTTACAGGTATACAGTTCAATTCCTTGATTTATCCTCTACACGTTCTTATAATAATATGTCATTTTTGGACAAATGATATACTGTATTCCTAAATTACTATTCAAAACAGGCCTAGTTTTGTTAGCAGTCTTGTAGTAGGAACATAAAAACTGGTGTTTTCAAAATAAGAAATTTGAAATTAAAAAAAAATACAATAATTTTTACTACTCTTTATGTAGGCCTAAAGTTAAACATTTTCCTTTCGTTACTGAACGTGATTGTTTCTTGAGCTAATAAATTTCTTAATTTTACTTCAATAATCTTTTTACTGGCATATATGAATTATTTAAACCTTTATCTACAAAAAAGCTATGGAACACTTTTGAATTGGTTTAGAATAAACGTATAAAAACATGGTTGAAATACAAAAACTTGGACGATTTTGAACAAATTCGAAGTTTACGGCGATTTTGTGAGCTTACCGTTAGAGATACGGAAAAAAATCAAGAATACAATTTTGTTTAAAATTTAATTTGCTTCTAGCAATATGTTATTAGTTTTTAAATACGACTTACGGTTAAGCCACAACAAACTGGCTTTGGAAAAAAGCTTACACTGAGAGTCAGGGGTTAAAATGAAAAATGGGAAAAAACCGTATACATACATGGCTTGGCCTAGGAATAAGGAACATTCATGCAAAAAATCATCAAAATCGGTCAAGGCGTTTGGCCGTAATCGTGAGACAGACACACAGACGAAATGCCGAACGGTCGAGTTAAAACGGAGACCTCGCTTACGCTCGGTCAATTACTGTTAAAAAACAAGCTAATTTATACTGCTTTAGCACGTTGGAATTAGAATAAATTGTGCCTGATTTAACAATTGTTTTTTGTCAAAAAAAAAGAAGATAAACTTGGCAAACATGGATTAATTCTAATAGTCAATTTTGTAATATAGGCCTGGCTCATTTCTGAAACATGGTATTGAGGGTTATGTTAATCCTGCAATAATTTTTACTATATTTATGCCTGGTTTCAGAACGTTAGTTGACAGAAGACAGTAGAACTAGGACTAAAATCGTAATGAAAGCCTCTCACGTTGCTAAAGCATGTATTTGAGGTTATAATTAATCCTGTAATCACTGTCAATATATTTAAGCCTGGTTTCATAATTTTACAAACCTATGTACAAACGAGCCAAAGATTAACGAGATTCTTTAGCGAATTTTCCAACTGCGAGCGCAGCGAAGCAGTCATCTGAGGCTGAAGGCCGAGGCGGGGTTGGGACGCGAAGCGTCCAGGGGCTCTAGTAATTATTAAGTTAACAATGATCTAGAAGTAGGATTTATAATGAATTTCATAATTGTCTTACTTGGCACGGTATTAAAGTTGTAAACACTCTAAATACTATTTTTAACACGCTTTTTATTAGCTTCACTTGTATGTTTGTATGTTTGTTTGTAAGTAACTCTCCTTTGGACTAAAAGCCAGTGGCTTATTACTGTTAGTATATCTCTCTTACGCAAGTTCGTTCGTTGGCCGAGCGGTCTAAGGCGCGGGTCGTCGCTGACGTCAATCCCCAGACTCCACCGATCGTGGGTTCTAATCCCGTCCACGGCCAAATTTTTTTTCAATAATTAATCGAACTAAAAATTTAAAAATAAATATAGTTTAAAAAAACTAAAAAACACGCTTTTATAATACATCGAACTAAAAAGTGAAAAATAAATATAGTTTAAAAAAACTAAAAAACACGCTTTTAGAGCATATCAAACTAAAAAGTTTAAAATAATTTTTCAAATAAGCTTAAAACAATAATAAACGATAAATACTAGCATTATTGTAAAAAAAGCGTGGGGCGCTTTGTCCATATTTCTCGTACATCGAGCGACCAACGCTTTTTTTACAATAATGCTAGTATTTATCGTTTATTATTGTTTTAAGCTTATTTGAAAAATTATTTTTAACTTTTTAGTTTGATATGCTCTAAAAGCGTGTTTTTTTAGTTTTTTTAAACTATATTTATTAACTTTTGAATGAAGCGATTGTTGAAACAACCAACCTTTATTATTTAAAAATCAGTCCTTTGTAAAATTTTCTGTTCAAAAAGTCAAAATGATTTTGTTTAAAATTTTTGAATATCTGCAGCCCATTTGTAAGTACCTTGTAAAATAACCCTTGTACGAAGAGCCGTAAAGGGTTTTTCCTGTTTACACATTTTTTAAACGCAAACACAATAAAGTATAGAATTGTTCGTATTAGAACACCTACGAATCCTCTTCAGTATTTTCCTCTAAAAAATGTGTGTTTCTTGAACATGTGCAATTCACGTTCAATAAAACTCGTCCCAGGAAACTAATGCCCGTAAAGTTGCATCTACTTCTGCAGCAATATGTAGAATGTAATCCATAACCGAGTTAAAGAATCAGATTTGTTCCAGAAGTTTCCCCGTGTAAGTTGTTAAATTGAATTATGGATGACAGATTTAGCGACACAAGTTTTCTTTCCCGTGGTAGTTTCAGTCGGGTTAATCTTTACGGACGAGATAAATGCTCCCAGGTGGAAAGGTAAAATTTATTTGTATTTTTAATTCAATACGTGTAGTTTTTACTTTCTCCCCCTATACCATAGTATATGCAGAAAGTATTGTTTTCGTCAGAATTTTCGAATTTGAGTTTTTGGTGGAAATATCCGTTTTGGTGCCCCCCTGAATCCAAAAAAGTGGTTTTTAGAGTGGTGTCTGTGTCAGTCTGTCTGTGTGTGTATATGTATACACGACCAGAGAGGACACTATTGGTCCGATTTTCATGAAATTTGGTATGTAGGTACTAAACCCTAATATCTCCAGGCGTTTTTTTTTCATTTTTTTGAATTTTGAATTTTTAAGGGTAATTTACCCCTAAAAACCCATAAAAAACGACAAAAATGCAAATTTCTCAAAAACGGCTCTATCGATTTTGATCAAATTTTCAGTATTTATAGTGCTTAAGATGCCAAACAAAATGACACCACCCGCTTTTATCAAAACTTCGGCGTTTTATAATTATGGGGAAATGTTTAAAAATAAACAAGTTTGTGTTGTCAATCTAGCATCGCGGCGGGCGGCGGCGGCCGCACGGGGTAGCACCACGGTAGCGAGCACGGCCAGTAATACAAAGGTCGCGCGATCGAGTCCTGCCTGGGACAATGATTTTTTTATCCGATTGACGTAGGTAGAATATTATTTTTTTGTTTTGTTCTAAAAAAGTAGTAAATAAAATGATTAAAAAAACTATTTTATTTTTTTATAGTTTTATTATTTTATAGTTTTTATTGTATAGTCTCGAAAAACGATTTTGACTAAAATTGTAAATTTGAATTCACTTTACTTACTATAACGGGAAGTTATTGTTTTGATTAAAACTGTGAGGATTATTTTATGTCAACTGGCAACCAAACAATATTATCCCACCCGCGTTTGTAAAAATTTTGGTGTTTAAAATATATGGGAGTTACTTAACTGTGTTAAAATAAGTTTTTTTATTTTTTTAGAATGTTATTGATTTTAAATCCACATTGTAAATAAAGTATGCAACCATGGTAAGTAACCTTAGTTAAAATTTAAAGATTACCAGACAGATAGTTTGGAATACTTTTAAATGTCTATTTCCCATATACATTTTGTAAATTAAATCATTTTTTATTGGTTCAATAAGGTCAGACACATATACCTGAGAAGTGATGAACTTCATTAAAAACAATATTATTTTGACTACTGTAAGTTGGGAGAAAGTTTGTGTCAGTTAACCGATACCGTTTATTTTATTAATTATTATTGTTTCAAAGACCGATTATGAAATACACTGTTTAGAGACGTGACTTACTCAAGAACCACCAATCTGTTTTTCGTACGACTTTTTTTTCTTCAAGTGCAGCTGATTATCAAGGACATGACTTTTCCGGTGTAGGATGTTTCACGGAGGTGTCTGGCCTTGAGTCGTTCATCAAATGTTAACAAAGAAAAGAAGATTTAAAAAAAATAAAAGTATACACTCACTTCACACATTTCGAAATCGTTAACTTTACAAAACAAATTATAATTGAGAAAATATTTTTCATTTTATAGACGAAAAATAGGAATCGGGAAAAGAACATATTTGAGTTACAATTTTATATTTCCAAATCTTTTATTTAAACCTTATGAATTATTTATTATTAAGGCTGCTTTTACTTTCTCACTATACTATAGTATAGAGAAAGTATAGTGATCGTAAAAAATATCGTTGTTGAGATGTTTGTGGAAATATCCGTTTTGGGACCAATGAGAATCAAAAAAGTGGTTTTTACAAATTTTCTGTCTTTATGTCTATATGTATACAAAACTAGAGAGAAAGCTATTCAATCGATTTCGAACAAATTTTCACCACATGTCAATCCAACAATCCAGAGAGGCCTGCATGGTGCACGAAAAATAATTTTCAAAAATTTTAAAAACAACCCCCTTTTTGGCCAAAAAAACTCCGAAAAGTCACTTATTATTTATTTGTAAACAAACGGCTTTAACGATTTTGATAAAGTTTGGCTTATTTGTAGCCCTTAATGTACCCTATCATATGGAAAAACCGCATCTTTCTAAAAATTCTCGTTTAGCTAATAATAATAATAATAACTTATTTTTGGGGGTTATTTGGCCGAAAAGGTGGTTGTTTTTCAACATTTTTCAAAACCTTTTTTGGTGATCTACGCAGGCCTAATTGACATGTTTGGTGAAAATTTCTTCGAAATCGATTGAATAGCTTTCTCTCTAGCTTTGTATACATAGAGACATATAGACAGACATTTTGTTATTAAGTTTATCTGCTCAATTTACGTAAATAAAATTTAATTTTACACCTTAATTCACGCCCTACATATTTCAATAGGGATTCGTTTCTGTGAGTAATCTGATAGACTGGTGAAATCTTTCGCCAGCTGTAACTCTCTAACTAAGCATATCCGGACCTATGAATGTATACTGTATGAACATTTTCATTATTTTTTGCTAGTGGAATCAGCTCAGAAAAATACTCGGATCGTTAGACAAACAAATTATTAGTTTAGCTCATAATAACATTAAATATTTTGTTTCTAGAGTAATTCTGGGTATTGTTAACAACTACCAAGAAATACATTTTTCCTTTTTTGTCAATATCTCTGTTATCCTTTGAGCTACAGACAAAATAAAAAAACAATTGTGCTTGTTATTAAAAAAGGAAAAAGATTTGTTCTGTGTAAATTTTGCGTTTTTTGAGATATTTGACATTAAAAATTATAAATAGGCGCCATTTTGAAAATATTTAAAATAATGTTCTAATTTTTCGTACAGTGATAAAAGGTTACGCAACAAATAGGTATACAAAGTTTGAGCTCAATATCTTTTCTACTTCCAAAAATATTAAGTATTTTGTAAAAAATACATAGACAGACGAAAAAATAAGCACCCATGTTTAAATTGTGAAATATGTTTGTCTGGATCGCAGGAACATATCCACAAAAGGGGTACAGAGAGTTCGGGGACACCCTGTATAATATTAAATTTTAATAAGTAAAGGTAGACTATTTATTTTATGTTCGTTTCAGTTTGTAATTATTTTGTATTTAGTTTAGTTTTTTTCACGCTAACCATCGAATACTGGACGTGATGGTTAGATATTTCCTAACCAGTAAAATGTAAATAATTGGCGGAAAATAAATACTATTATTGCAACGTTAAATTAATAATTCATATTTACTATGACAACAAACTATAAATAGTCAACATAACCTCAAAATCTTCAAAGATATTGATCGTTGTTTAAGTACCTCTATTGCTTCTCCAAATAACCACAAATTAAAGTTAATTAGATACTAGGCAATCTTTGAACACGGATATTCTAGAAACAGATCAAAAATGTAACTAGCCTATAAGTTGTGAGTAAATAAACTGTTTTCAAATCTATGTTTGTAAGCAATAGTTACTTTATGCCTATAAGCAGAGTGCAAACTAACAGGATAGCTATTATTGTCATAACGTTGCATGAACCGTAGCATCTGTCAAGTTGTAAAGATGGCTTCTTACAGAGCGAGATATCAGCGTGAAATATATCGTCAGTTCGATACTGAAATAATTGGAACAGGTGTCTCTAACTCTAACGGGAAATGCTTTATCACCCCTTCCCCCATTAAGTCGTATAATGGTTTCACCAGTCTACTCTTTTTTTAGTTGTTTTATGCGATATTGCTTCGATTTGTTAATGTGTGCAAATAATAATTAAATTTAATAGTCTATTTTATTTAATACATGCATCGGTCTTTACAATCAGTAAACTGGTGTTGTGGGTTCAAATCTGGTTATTAACGATGTCGTTTTTGTGTTATCCTTCATTCGTTCTGAATCCACAAAGTGAGGATGTAAAACAATTGTGTATACTTTCTGCTATTCAAAAATGTAGGGCGTATTGCGATTACAACCATTGTATTTGGATAACCTAATAGAACTCCGATCCAATGCAATATTTCGTTCCACTGGAAATTCGACGATAGTGGCGCTATCTGTTGGGGAAACGACGGAAGCTGTGTGAAACACCAATGCTACCAATGATTTCTCCCTAGCGCTACCTCGCGGCGCGATCATACACTATTTTCCCGATAACCTAATTTTCGCCACACTGTTGCCGTATG
Source organism: Philaenus spumarius (assembly GCA_018207615.1). NCBI lineage: Eukaryota > Metazoa > Arthropoda > Insecta > Hemiptera > Aphrophoridae > Philaenus > Philaenus spumarius. The sequence goes on from JAGFPH010008852.1 coordinate 29,051, forward strand.
GATGCAAGATCTATTTATTATTCATGATCTATGTTACAACTGACCAAACCCAAACTGATAACAATATCCGATTGATAACAATAACCGAATATTTTTTAGTGCAGGTTATAACGAATGTATAGAATAAAGATTAAGAAAACTGTAAATACCACAGAGGGGCTGCTAACATACATAATTATTGTAAAATGATTTGGCTCTTCTTACATTAGTTTAACAGAACTGATAACAAATGTATAACCATCAACCAATCTTTGTTCAATGAACTATATTCATAACTACTATGGTACTTAACGCTAGGATTGGCAGGCAGTTATACTCAAATTTTTATTTAGATTCTAACTATGATAACAAGTGGTCTACTTGTTCAGTTTTGCAAAATTAGAAACCTCGGCCATATGTATTTCACGTACTGTACCCATCTGTTTATACAAGGGTCCCCGGCTCTAGTAAAACAGAAAGCAAACTGAGACTCCCTATAGCGGCTGAAGGTTACAAATTACTGAAGGTTACTATTATTATACGAAATAATTAATAGTTACAACGTAAAAAAATATTTAAAATCACCCTAAAGCGGCGGTAGGTTACGCGGACATTGCTCAGCCTAAATCCATTTAAAACCCGCAATTGTTCAAATAGCGTTTTTGAAAAAAAAAATACCAACTCTTGGGGACAAAATTCGTCATCCGAATGGCTTGGTAGTTTTTCGCTATAATTAATAGTTACAACGTAAACAAATATTTAAAATCACCCTTAAGCGGCGGTAGGTTACGCGGACATTGCTCATCCTCAATCCATTTAAAACCCGCAGTTATTCAAATAGCGTTTAAAAAAAATACCAAAATCTTGGGGACGAAATTCTTCAGGCGAATGGCTTGGTAGTTTTTCGCTATAATTAATAGTGACAACATAAAAAAATATTAAAAATCAATGTTTTAAATTGTTTATGAATATTAAACAAAATATTTTTCTTAGTTTTGAAAAAGCCATTTGCATGCATATTGACCATAGCTTTAAAATGACATATCGTTTATAATTTTCCGAACAAAAATAAAGAAAAAAATTGGATTTTAATTTAACATTGGTGTTATGGAGTGTCAACCAACTTGGCCGACAAATAGAGCCGACTCTTACCAAGTCTTACTGTCACGTCATTTTCAATCCTTGTATATTACGGACCCTGGAGTTAGGGTATTGGATGCTCTCCAGAAGTTTGTACAATACAATCCCTTCTCAGTCACATAGCTTTGTTTGTGCAACATCTGATTTATACGCCACAATTAATCACTTTAATGTTAAGTAATGGAGATTATCTGATTTAATTACTGGCGTTTAGAGCGTTTTATTATGTATTGAAGGGGGACCACTGCGTTTCTACCTCAACACACGTACACGGTACTCCTGCTCGCCTCGCTCACCAAGCCCAGCGGCGACCAATGGCGAAGCCAACGCAAACAGATTATTGTATACTTTGGTAATTTCACGAAAATTACGATTGAGGGGTGACCTATAATATATGGCTAATGTAAGACAGAGATCGAAACTTTATTTCACAGAGACTTAACGTGAATACAATTTTTATTATAATTAACCTCCAAAAACCTAATTAAATCTACTTTTCTACTTTTGTATTGGGTATGAACTACTTGGCGAAACTCCTGCGTCCTATGGTTGATCAATGTCTCGCAAGGGGACCACACATAGACTAAGTATGTAAAAAATAAACTTAAGACTTTTCATGCTAGCAAAGTATAAGTACAACCAGAATGGAGTGAGTGAGTTGAAACCACTGAGTCTAACAGAGTTAAAAATAAATAATAGTTTAAAAAACCACAAAAATACGCTTTAAAAGCAAACCGAACTAAAAATTTGAAAATAATTGTAAAAAAAAAACGTGGGGCGCTTTTCATCAAATGTTACAAATTTCACTGGTAGATATTTATAAAAGTAGAGTTATAAAAATATAGTATAACGCACACTTTTTTTTTACAAATATTTTCAAATTTTTAGTTTGGTTTGCTTTTAAAGTGTATTTTTAAATTTTTTTAAACTATTATTAATTTTCTTATTCTTTAGTCTGGGGACCATGATCAGTGCTCACTTACTACACCCACCAAAATAAATGAGCTCCCGCAGTTTCTGCATATCGTCGTGAATCACCCTGTATATAAAGTTTTAAATGACACTCGAAAACGTGTTTTGGGGACTATGATCAGTGCTCACTTACTACACCCAACAAAATTAATATTGCATTGTCATCGGTCCTTGATAAGTGTGCAACGTTTCAAATCAATCCGACGTTTTGAAGGGGATGAAAATCACGTCTTGTTCTGGGGACCATGATCAGTGCTCACTTACTACACCCAACAAAATTGATATTGCATTGTCATTGGTCCTTGATAAGTGTGCAAAATTTCAAATCAATCCGACGTTTTGAAGGTGTTGAAAATCACGTTCAAAGATTCCGTTACATTTATACATACCAAGCTAATAAAAGCATATTAAAAACAGAGTCTAGCCGAGGGTAAAATACAAAAGGAGTTAAAATTTAAAAAACCGCAGTTGAACCGCTAACCTGAGTTAAGCTAAGTTAAAGTTAAGTTCATATGTTTTAGGGTTTCTATTAACCACTTGGAAAATTATTCTACTCTCAAGAAGGCGCCTGGGTGTACAAAATATATTAATATACTTTATTTTACCTCATCATCCAGCGCGCCTCATAATATGCTCGTTCCTAAGCATATTTTATCAAAGATCAGTTTTAAAACATAAATCGATTATACATAACATAAAATAACAGGATATTGCTAAAACGTACATAAAGTTTGCAGTAGGCCTACAGCTGTAAATTATTGACACAAATAATGTACTCTACTGTATATTGCGTCACTTATATATATATAGGTACAGATTTGAAGCAAAAAGCGTTCCGAAGGTTCCCACTTTACATCCATCTCATTAGACAAGAGTTATGGATATTCCCAACGAAATGTCTCGGTTATATTACATAGAGTGATGCATATCTTCTACGTAATGTGTGTCACACAAACGGTGAAACAGAGTCTGTAGGAGAAATATTTATATCTATAAGAGATCTGTTTCTTCCTGGAAACATTTTGGGCGCATCACGAAAAGGTTTTAGTAAATCATTATCACAGTTTATTACACAGTTTTGGGTAATATAACCTTCTTCACCTTGCGTAAAACAACGAAAAAATATACTTTCCACTAATGTGTTTAACTTAAAAAGTTGTGAAACCTCTTAAATTGTTCTTGAAGACTATTTGCTTTTGAACCTCATAATTTAAATAAATCGTCGACAACTACTTATATTAAAAGGTTTAATTAAGTAAACATTTATTATGTTTAATAAATTTTGTGGGGGTTTCAAACGATAATTTTCATATTTTAAGGTCACACGTTAACAATAAAAAGCTTTTTTAATAATTTAAAGTTATTTCTCTGATTATTTATTTATAAATATAATCCGAAACACGACATTACGAATGAACGTTTCAACGATTTCGCGGCTTGCGATTTATGCTGACTGTGTCGCTACTAGCCAACATAAAAAAGTAATTTCATGCACTGGCTCTAGTACTGAGCCTCGGACGGTGGCCTGAATAGGGGAACGGTAAGTGGGCGATTAGCAGATGCATTGTGTATTGAAAATACTCCCAATACGGGGGTTGGCGTGCAATGCACTGTGCGTCGGCCGCTTCTCATAGTGTTCAGTGTCAATCTCACATGTGCGTCCTTAGTGTTAATAATTTAAATATGTTTGTGACAAAGTATGTGGAAGTTTCTGGTACCGTTTGTAAACAATGTTTTTGTTTAAAAAAAATTGATTTCAATATGACAGAGAAATGAGTAAATTTGAATTCACTTCACACGATTAACTGTATTGAGTATCGAACGCGATATATTACAGTCTTAACCGAAGTATTATTGAATACTCGGACGCAAGAGAGCGTGTGATTTAATGTATTATCAATTCAAGTCCCGACATTCCCGAACAGAGGCTTTCAACTAATTCATTGTTATTGCGTTCTCTGTTAATGTACGCAAGCGAGGATTTCATTACAACACATCTGGTCTTGTTATTGAATATTGCAACTAGAAATTATTGTCGTCGATCATTGGAACACCCACGCGTACGGAAAGAGGTTGTTTTTTCTGAAAACTGTAATTTTTTAAATTTAATCCCCATGAAACCTTTAGAGTTCTTCTGTCTCCAACTCTTGTTAGCGAATTTCCGAGGGAAGGTGGGCTACAGTAGTGACTCTTATGGTGAGAATAAGATCGGGCGTGGTCAAAGATCTCCGGTCATGGTTCCCAAAACACGTTTTTCGATCGAAAATAGAACAGTTTTGAGATTTATCGTGCTGGAATAAAAACGTTTTGAGGTATTACCAAAAACGTATTCAGGACATTATTCTGCACATTTTGTTTTTCAATTTTGCGAAGCACGCAATACTCTGTGAGTTGAAAATTCTCCCAATACGGGGGGTAGGCGTGCGAAGCACGCAATGCTGTGTATTAAAAATACTCCCAACATGCGGGTTGGCGTGCGAAGCACGCAATGCATT
>JAGFPH010008852.1:35094-48025 GCA_018207615.1 Philaenus spumarius
GATTTTTAGTAACTTTGACCCCCCCCCTCAAACCTCCCCTAAAATTTCGATTTTTTTAAAACCCTTTCTTAGTGAGCATCTATGGATCTAGAGGAAGCAACATACCAAATGTTATTTCAATCCGTTCGGTAGGTTTTGATAAATCGTGATTTAGTAACTTTGACCCCCAAAACCTCCCCTAAAATTTCGAATTTTCTGAAATCCTTTCTTAGTGCGCGTCTAGAGCCTATAAAGAGTATTAGTGCCAAATTTCATGTTTGTAGGTCTCGTGGTTTTGGAGAAACTGTGATGAGTCAATGGTATTTTTCTTTTATAAGTATAGATAAGTAGAGGGGATTATTATGCTCATAGAGAGGTTCAAAAGCACATAGTCTCCAAGACCAATTTAAGAGATTTCACATCTTTTTAAGTTGAAAACAGTGCCCGAAACACATTAGTACGAAGTTTATTTTTCGCTGTTTTGTGCAAGCAGAAAAAGGTTATCTTAAACTTATATTTACACAGGTCCGTGACGTGTCAGTGCGGATATTCTTTGCAGATTTGAATACAGGAGTTTCCGCACGTCCGGCGCATGTCCGCATCAATGTTGTCAGCGCTGCAATGTAAACACTTCCTTGTTTTAAAAAATTATTTTTGTTTGTCTACAATGAATGACGAACAACTCACTAAATGAGAAATATCAGATTTTATACGATCTATCTAATCATATATGTATATATTGGTATTTCTTTTAAATGAAATCAGAAGCGACATCTGTGAGGAATTGAGGAAACTATGTCTAATTGACCGAGCGAAGCGAGGTATCCGTTTTAGCTCGACCTTCGGCATTTCGTCTGTCTGTCTCAAGATTACGGCCAAACGCCTTGACCGATTGTCATGATTTTTTGAATGAATGTTACTTATGTTATGCCTAGGCCAAGCCATGTATAATATATACTTTTTTCCAATTTTAACCCCTTAAATAAAATAAAAATGGCGTCCGCACTGTTTCTCTCAGTGTAAACTTTTTTCCAAAGCCAGTTTGTGGCTTAACAGCAAGTCGAATTGGAGAACTATTAACATTTAGCGGTAGCAAATTTTATGTTCTACAAAATAGCTTTCTTGATTTTTTCCGTATCTCTAACTGTAAGCTCACAAAATGGCCGCAAACTTCAAATTTGTTTAAAATCCTCCAAGTTTTTTTATTTTAACCATGTTTTTTTACGTTTATTCTTTAGATATCTTCGTAAAACCTTATTATTTTATGGAGAGGGAGAGCGCTACCCTGCTGTCTTGTTCTTTCCTGCGCTACGTTAGCGTGGCCGCTGTGATTGTGAGTGAGTTGTGCTTACTTCCTTACTGGCTCACTATTTTTAACCTAAGCTCAAAACCACATTTGTTATTTCAACGAGCGAGGTCTACTGTTCCCAGAACTACTAGTATGATATTTTGAAAATGAGGAATCATCTATATGCTAGTCTTTCAGATTTAAAATCGTAGAAAATGGTTATACTTTTTACAATCCTTTGTATTTATTTCATTCGTGAATTCTTAAAAGAATTGCTTATTCCTATATAAACATAAAGTATATTTTAAACTAACTAGCTTGGGCTACCGGTCTACAATTTTTAAATTTTAATAGAATTATAAAACTCAGTACTTTACAAATGTAGGCGTACTGAACTGACACGGCACTGATACGTGGGAATGCGGACTCACGGATAGCATTGATACTGAACTGTCACGTTACTGTTACGTCATGGACATGTGTAATATAACTGTGATAATGATTTACCATGATAATGATAAACATTGCGCCAAATATTATGTTTCCACGAACAAACAGATCTCGTATGGATATAAATAATATTCTCACAACAATAATCTGTTCCACCGTTTGTGTGACACGCATTACGTAGAAGATATGCATCACTCTATGCAATATAACCGAGACATTTCGTTGGGAATATCCATAACTCTTGTCTAATGAGATGGATGTAAAGTGGAAACCTTCGGAACGCTTTTTGCTGCAAATCTGTACCCATATATATATATATATATATATATATATAAGTGACGCAATATACAGTAGAGTGCTCTTGTTATCTGATACATTTGTATCAATAATTTAGTGCTGTAGGCTTATTGCAAACTTTATTTACATTTTAGCCATATTCTGTTATTTTAAATCGAGTTATGTTTTCAAACTGATCTATGATAAAAGTATGAATATGCTTTGGAATGAGCGTTTTAAGGATGAGGTGCAATAAAGTATACTAATATATTTCGTAGATATGCATCACTGTATGTAATATAACCGAGACATTTCGTTGGGAATAGCCATAACTCTTGTCTAATGAGATGGATGTAAAGTGGGAACCTTCGGAAAGCTTTTTGATGCAAATCTGTACCTATATATATATATATATATATAAGTGACGCAATATGCAGTAGAGTGCTCTTGTTATCTGATACATTTGTACCCCTAATTTACTGCTGTACTGCAAACTTTATGTACATTTACTTAAATTGTTTGTTGTGTACATAAATTAAGTGAAACTTAGACAAAAGGCCGTGCATGAAAATGTGAAACAAAATTAATCATATTGGTTCTCATTTAAATAAAATGTAAAATTTAACGCCCTACAACTTTTATAAGTATAACTTTTTGATTTATGTGGTTTTCTCAGAGATAACTTCAAAACCAGAAAACCGCTCCCATTTTTGGTCACATTTTCCCTACTAGGATAAACTAGGTCGCAGAATCTCACAACGTATACGTTTATTTACTCAAACGCATTTCATCTACAATGTCGTCATCTTCAGTTAACGCCTACTTATGTAACGCAGTTTTAAGCCACGCCCCTATTAGTATTGTTTGAATACGATTCATGAAACTCTGTTAGGTTAGTTATAGTTTCATCATTGTTGCTCGTCCACCACCGAAGATGGCGACTTTGAGCTAATAACCACATACGTTGGGAGATTCTGTGTTCAAGTTTATTCTATCAATTACATTTATTAGCGAATTTCCGTAGCAAAAATGAGCTATTGCAATGGCCCTTATGGTAAGACCCAAGGTCGGGAGTAGCAAATGAGCACCGATCATGGTCCCCAGAAGACATTTTGGGGTGTCATTAAAAATAATATATATATGTATATAAGTATTGTGTATTCGCACTCAAGCGGCCGCATTTTAAGTCCGATTTGGTTCAAATTTGGTACACATGTTGGTTAACTACGTCGCTCGGACGAGTTCGTTAGCTAAAAAAGTCCAACAATCGGAAGCACGTTTTTTACCGGAAGTAACTATTTTTTAGGTTCTTCCTACGAGAATGAATTTGTTTTTGATTTTTTTCTACAAATATAAATATAGAATTTATTCTGCACATTTTGTTTTTTTACCCGACCTTATAGCTCCCTTGGTTCCCCTAAAATCGATCGAAACGTAAAATACCATAGAAGTACCCGGTTCAAAGCTTTGTAGTGGATTCTACTGTGGGGTTGGCGTGCGAAGCACGCAATGCTTGTGTATTGAAGCTACTTCTAATACGGGAGTTGGTGTGTTGAAGATACTCCCAATATTCGGAATGGCGTGCGAACCATTTGCTGCTATTTAGCACAGTCGTGAATAGACCTATTTCCCAAATTGTTGGTTGAAACCCTAAAACATAGGCATATAAACTTAATTTTGCAAATTTGCTCAACTCACGTCAGCGGTTCAGCTGCGTGGTCGAATTATTTGCTCTTTTTTAGTTAATTTTTAAGTAGCTAATGCTGTTTGTTTTGTGTTCACAGGTGAGTAAATAATCTACCCTGCTTGAACAGACCAAGCTACCTATTTGTGTTGGTAAGATTTTCTTAGTCATAAGGTACGTTTTAATTGTATATAGAAATATATTTTAGACATCAAAATTGTGTTTACTTTCCTAGAATTTAACCAAGAAGACCATATTTTAAGTATAGCTTAACCGGCAATGTAATTTAGAATTAATAAAACTGGTTAATCTAATAAAGTGGTTAGTTACTTATGCAAAAACCGACCACGTTTATACTCGTGCATAAATCGACGTCCTTTTTTTACTTATGCATTACACCGACAATCTTTATACTTATGCATTAAACTGACCATCTTTATACTTATGCATGAAACTGACCATCTTTATACGTATGCATACATCGACGATCTCATTTTACTTATGCATTAAACCGACCAACTTTATACGTATGAATAAATCGACGACCTTTTTTACTTATGCATTAAACCGACCACCTACACTTATGCAGTAAACCTACTACTTTTTACTTATGCATTAAACCGACTACTTTTTTACTTATGCATTAAATCGACCATATTTTTTATGCATTAGTAAAAAGGTGGTCGGTTTGATGTATAAGTACCGCTGGTTATCTATTATTGCATACACATAATTGGCAAGTTGATGAATATGAAAATTAGCAACGTTTACTCCCATTACGCAGCCAAGTTACTCATAGGTTACCATAGCAACGCTTTCCTTTACCAGCCACAGCAATCGACATCCATCATAGCGTTAGGGTACGCGCAGGTGGTGCAGGTCGCTGTAACCGCGAGGTAAAACTACTCAATTATGTTTAATGCGCGCGCACGCATAGTGAGGAGGTGGAGGTGAAGGTGTAGGTCGCCGCTTGCAAGGAGGTCTAACGAGATGATTTTCAAAATCAAACCAGTTTTGTTTACCTCGCGCTTAGCTCGCGGCTTTGTTCGCCTCTTCTACGTGATTGGTCCGTTCAAGGCACTCACTCTAGTCCGCTCCCATCTATGGTCCCTATTGTTAGTGATATGGGTTCGATAAATACCCATTGGGAAGGTAAATATAAATTGGGTATTTACCAAATGGTCATTTAAATACCCAAAACAAGGGTATTTTTACTTTTTGAGTTTCATACAACATGTTTTGGTGTTTTAATAATGCGTAGGGCAAACAAGGACTGAAACCAATTATTTTTTGCCTTAAATTGAAATTAGCAACAATATTTATCCTTTAAAACTAAAGAAACGTAAAAAGTCCGGGTATTTTTTGTACTTACAACAGTTTACACTGTATAGTCTTTCTTAGTTCTTTCAATGATTTTGAATGTCTTTTTTCCATAAACTATGATAAAATGTTGAAAGAAACTCTTTTTATTGTTTTAATATATGCTGAAATATTGTATAGGGATTGGTAACATTTCATTACAAAATACAAAAAATTCATTTGGTACGTAGCAAAAAAAAAAAAAAAAAAAACTAGAACCTAATTAGTTACTGCAGTTGGCTTTTATTTATAATAAAAACTTTCAAATTCATTAACAAAAGCTTCGGTTTTATTACTGGAAAATAGCAACAAAGATGTAGGTATTGGAGGGTGCTTGCTACTTTCGTAGTAAGAATAGGCTTAATAATAATAATTTAAGTATGTGTGGTGCATGTCAAAAGGTAACAAAATAAATTCAATAAATAGGACCTAAAGTAGAAAATGTTTTATAAATCAACTTAATTTCTTTTTTTTGCAGTAGATGAAGTTTATAAATCATCCTCTAATTAATCATACTTGGCAGGAAGTTTTAATAGTATAATGAAGATGTTCTATCCTAACGTAGACTTAGCTTTTTGCGTACACAATCTCACAAAGACCTTTCTTTTACGTTTTTTTTTTCAATTAAAGAGTGGAAACTAAGTTCAATTTATTTTTACCCAGGTTGTCCCCGCTTAATTAATATTGTTCATGGTCAAATAAGGATATAAAAATAAATTCACTATGTATGTTCACTTTTAAAGCATTTTTCCTGATTTTTGCAGGTTAAATCTACTTTTTTTTATTTCCTAATCTTTTAACCCAAATTCTAAGTCCCAATTCTAATTTCTGTTAATTTTAATAACTTTCTATTGTTGTAACAACTCTGAAAAATGAGTTTGCGTACATTTCCAAGGTTCAGCTTACTGCGAGATGGGTTTTTCATTAAAACTCTAGAATACCCTGGTATTTATGAACATTGGGTATTTACCCAAATTTATAAAAACCTGGGTATTTTACATCACTACCTATGATACCAAACTCCCTGAATTTTACTGTGCCTCTAAATAGAATTAACACCAATCAAATCCGTTCCTGAACACAATGTAAATACTGTAAGTATACGGTTTTTGTTCAAGTAGGAAAGATGAATTTTCAATCAACTACAGTTGCAGTTCCGTTGCAAATTTCCTCGTCATTAGTCGAACGGAAGAAGCTGTATTATAAACTATACCAGGATTGTGTAGGTTAATTGAACCGTGAAGGCAATTCTAGAGAATCGTGGGCGGAGCTGCAGGATTAAAAGTTACAAGTGTACAACAGTACTGTTTTGTAAATGCATTCTAGATAATACTCGGTACAGTGCACTTTCCTTGAATACAAAATCGTCTGAAGTGATTTACAAGAGACGGTAAAGGCTGGGCGAAATTCTATACTCACAGATGTATCAGGACAAAGTAATCTATAAGTTTTACGTTGAATCCAAAAGTGCTATAATTAAAACGAGATAGGTAAAACAGAAGACTATTTTCAAGCGCCTAGTTTTTAAAAATAGCATGACAAAAATCGTCCATACTTACTAAGAATAATATACTGGTGTATTCAACTTGTAAAACAAATTTTATGTTGATATTCTAAAAATTTACGAAACTGGAACAGATTGAAATTAGTTTGTGGGTCCGGTACTCCTAAAATCGAAAACCCCATTGATAAGTCAAGTGGCTCTAGATCGGGTCATTTTCAAGATAACAAGCTGAGACTCAGCACAAATGTTTAAAATATATATTTTAACTCCTACGTCAAGTTTCAATTCGATATATTAAAATTCAGCCAATTTGGGATGAGCCAACGCTTCTATATGAATGAGATTTCAACTTTTAGTGATTTCCCCTACTGCAAAATACATACCTGCATTATCGAATTTTTTCCAGACAAACCGTTTTTCTGAGGAAAGTAATACATGTGACCTTTTTTATTGAAAAATACTTCCCCTACACGGTGGTATTTTTTCTTTTTCTTTATCTTCATCTCAGATCGAAATACTAAGGAATATCGAAAAAAAATGTTAATCGATTTTTTCGACTTTGGAAAATCGATAGACTGGTAAACTTTTTTTTATGTTAATCTACATTCTTTAATGTACTTATAAAAAAACATCAGCCTTATTGTAAATTACTGGAACTTTTGGTCTAAAATTACCCCTACCGACTGGCCTAGCAGGGAAGTTATAGATCGCAGTACATAAGCGCTTTTTGAAGATGAAATTAGTTAAATTACATTGCTAAGAATGACACACTTGCAGTTATCTAAGGACTAAGACAATTAGAGGGATATGTTGCTCTGTTAAGTTGTCAGACAATTGGGTTAATTGCACAGAACATAAAACTAACGTCTGTTGTTAAATCTTACACAGTTAGTGGAGATAATTCTAAACACATCTCGAAGTTCTGATATCAGAGTTAGTTGCATTGTAAGACAGTTGGCAATATGTGTCGCGCGTGATTCAGAAACTTTACGCCGTTACAGTTGGCAATGCATCAGTATGTTTTAACTGTTCAGTGTGAAACTTGTGCGTGGTTGAATTATAAAGTTCATAGAGTTCTGTTAGGCTTTGTACGAATTATTTGTATTTGGTGTATTCTAGATATTTGTGCAAATAATAATTTATTTATTAAAACTGTTTTGTCCTTGAATGACTGGCTGACTACATACAGAAACAACGTAAAGCAAAAACTAATTAATTTATAAATACGAAAATTAGAAGGTGTATTCTTATTATTAAGGTTCGACAGGAGTCATAAAATATTTCTGAGTTGAGCGCAGCTCTCCAAGTGGCAGAGTTGTACACTATTACCACTGAGTTTGTGCGCATTTCATTCTTTCGCTAGCAAATATAGATCAGAATCATACTACTACTACACTAAATTCCACGTTCACCGTGCAGTACAGGTCTTACGGGAGATAGTCATGCTACTACCTTTACTAGGAACATCACGTTTATTGTCAAGCGGGTTGCGATAACTGCCCGAGCGTTGCGCGAGAGTTGATTTTTGTTTTATATAAACATAGTCACAATATTAAACACAGCTTTCTCTGGCACATTCAAAATTAACGGATCATATTATTTTTCCGGTATTCCTTGCGCAGTAAGTTGGTGTTATAACCGCCAGAGTGCAGACTAAACACTCGAGTACATGCTTCCACAATGAAGCAGATTTTTCTACATAAATTGTCAAAATTTATTAAAATTACTTTTATTTTAAAGGTAACTGGGGGCTTTGCCCCCTTCTCGCTGCGCCCGCTAACCCCCACCCCACCTCTATATATTAAAACTTTATTATATAATATATTAATCTGTACATATAAAAGCCAAATACCACTCACTCACTGACTCATCATGAAATCTCAAAAACTACTGAACGGATTGTAACGAAATTTGGTATGTAGCTTCCTCTAAGAAAGGTTTCCAAATATTCGAAATTTTAGGGAGCTATGGGTGGGGGGGGGGGGTTTAAAGCTACTAAAAATCCCCATAAGAAATGAGGCCCTGGAGGAAGCTACATACCAAATTTCATTCCAATCTTCATATGCTATATTTGGGAGTACTGTATTTAAATAGTTTGAGTTACAGCCATTTTGATTTTTTCAAAATTGACTTCGGGTGGTTCAACCAAATACAGTTGCGTAGCATAATATAGTATGAAATTTTAATTCAGAATCCAAAAAGAAGAATAAATAATATATATTTTTTTAAATAGTACAGAAAAATTGGCGCAAAATCGGCAAACACGATTTCTTTGTTTTTTGACGGCCAGTTTTAATCGCTTAAAGATATGGATGTGCAAATTTCACCGTTGGTTTTCTCTTGAAATTCTACATCGAAATGATGTATCACATGACCACCTTCTCATAAAAAAAAAAAAAAAAAAAAAATATCAAAGTTACATTCAAATGGCGGATAAATTTTTTTAAATCTTAATAAAATAGTATTTTTACATAGAGTAGGTTCCTCAATCACATTTACCTTTAAATTTTCTTTACATACGAAATATTAAACCGTTTCCAGACGTTTTCTACACTTTGTATTTATAGATAACGTTTTTAATGAAACCCGAAAATGTGTTCTGCGGACCTTGAACGGTGCTCATTTACTGCTCCCGACCTTAGGTCTCACCATAACGTCCACTGCAATGGCTCATCTTTCATATTGAAATTCGCTAAAAATAATGACTCAAGGTTCGAAGTCACAAATAATAAGTAAAAAAAAACCACTTAGTTTTATTCACGACGGTGCTGAATAGCTGCAAAATGCTTCGCACGCCATTCCGCATATTGTGAGTATTTTCAATATACAAGGCATTGCGTGCTTCGCACGACTACCCCCCTATTGGGAGTATCTTGAATACACAATGCAATGCGTGCTTCGCACGCCAACCCCACGGTAGAATCCACCACATGGCTTTGAACGGGTACTTTTATGGTATTTTACGTTTTGATCGATTTTGGGGGAACCAAGGTCGCGTAAAAAAAACTTAACGTGCAGAATAACATCCTACATTTATATTTCTAGAACATTTCTGAAAATACATTTATTCTCGTAGGAAAAATCTCAAATAAAGTTACTTCCGGTCAAAAAAACGTGCTTCCGGTTGTTGGATTTTTTTTGGCTAACGAACTCGTCCGAGCGACGTAGACAACCAACATGTGTACCAAATTTGTACCACATCGGACTTGAAACGCGGCCGCTAGAGTGCGAACACATATATTTACGATTTTTAATGACACCCCAAAACGTGTTCTGGGGACCGTGATCGGTGTTCATTTGCTACTCCCGACCTTAGGTCTGCAATAGCTCATTTTTCCTATGGAAATTCTCTAATAAGTATACCACCGAAATAGTGCACTGTTCATGATGGAAGTAAAGAACGATGTCGAAACAAAACCACTTATAGAAGAAAGACATCACATTATGAACTTTGAAGACATATATAAGGTATAGTGACATTTATAGCCCTACATAGAGCCTCGTTACATATGAGATATGAGCACCCCACGCAAGATAAATTCAGTTTTGTGTATGTATTAGAGCTGATATATGGGACTTGTGCTTGCAAGTAAACTTTATATTTATGTCTTTCTGTTTAGGTGTGGATACCAAGTATTGTTTTTGTCGGTAAATTGATAACAGACCGTGAACACTTGTGTAAGGATTTTGTTTGAGAAAAGTTTAAATATTAAAATTTGATTGTTTACTTTCTACATGGAATATACAGAGTGTGTCATAACTCTGTACCAATCATTTCAGGCATCGTCGCTGTGCTAAAGACAATTCGCAATCTCTATTTGTAATAAACGGTTCCAGAAACTGGCACATACTTTCTCGCAAACATATTTAATTTATTAAACAGATTCACTGTGACTTCATAATTGTAGGAGAGATGATATTGTAGGAGATTAACTAATAAATATTATTATTATTTCCTATAACAGTATCGATCGATTTCGAACAAATTTGCACCAAACATGCCAATTAAGCCTGTATGGATGCACGAAAAAAGGTTTTGAATTTTTTTTTGAAAATGAACCCCCTTTTTGGCCCAAAATCCCTAAAATTCAGTTATTTTTACAGTTATAACCTTTTACAGTGTACAGTTATATACACGTTTACTAGCTAAACGAGAATTTTTAGAAAGATGCAGTTTTTTGCATATGGTAGGGTACATTAAGGGCTACAAATAAGCCAAATTTTATGAAAATCGTTGGAGCCGTTTTTTTATTAAAAAAATAATAACTGATTTTTTGGGGGTTTTTTGGCCAAAAAGGGGGTTGTTTTTTCAAAATTGTTCAAAACCCTTTTTCGTGCATCTATACAGGCGTACTGGACATGTCTGGTGCAAATTTGGTTGAAATCGATAGAATAGTTTTCTCTCTAGCTTTGTATAATTTTATTAAACTTTAGACTTTTTGGTAGTTTTATTTTTGGCAAAAAATGGGGTTTTTCAAAACGTTTTTTCGTGCATCTTTACAGGCGTAACTGACATGTTTGGTGAAAATTTGTTCGAAATCAATCGAATAGTTTTCTCTCTAGCTTTGTATACATACAGACAGACATTTTTTGGATACCAAGTATTGTTGTTGTCGCTTTACATTGATAACACACGTTGAAAACTTGTATAACATTTTATTAACATAGATTTTATTAATAACTATTGGACCCGGCAATGCTTGATTTAATTTTAAGGGCAGTTATCCCATTTCATCCCTTTGACTTAAGTAGTCGAATTGCAAATGTTTTTTTATACAAATTAAGAATAATATTAAATAGTTTTAGCATTATGGTTTGTGGGAATTTAGTGCAATTTATTTTTATTGTATAGGGGTTGCTACCCCATTTAAATTTTTTTGTAGTGAACTTATTCTCTAAACATCCTGGTACTAATATGTGTAAATTGTGAAATAAGTTGAGTAGGTTTTGAGAATATAGAAAAATTAAGTGTATGGATTAGTATTTAATTTTAAGGGTAGTTATTTCATTTCATCCCTTTGTTTTAAGTAATCAAATCGCAAATAGTTATTTTATTAACTTAAAAATAATAGTGAGCGGTGGAGGCTTAGGCAGTAATATATGGAGTAATATATTTCATACAAAGAGGCAGCTATTCAGCACCGTCGTGAGTAGACCTTTCCCAGATTGTTGGTTGAAACCCTAAGACATAGGCCTATAAACTTAATTTTTTGAAATTTGCTCAACTCACGTCATCGGTTCAGCTGCGTGGTCGAATTATTGGAAATCTAATGTTTTATTGCATTCTAACCTCCCCATAGCGTAGTATCGATATATATTTTCGATACTCGCCCGAGCTACGTAATTTTGACTTGAACTGTTGCTCTAGCATTTGCATTTTGTTTAGGCCGACAGGTTTCCACAAGGGAAATGAATTCAGCGAGGGTGAATTGTGCGAGTGGGGATACGTCTAGCCTGGCCTTCGTTGTGTTTGCAGTGTGGCCGGAGAATCCAATCTATTATATCGCCTTCTGAAATATACCAAACAAACACGTTCGGAAAATAGATTTTCTCCTAATATTACTTTCGCAAAATATACGAGAAGGATATGTTTTGCGATTCGATTGCTTGTCGGGGCTACCGGAATATGGTTTAGGAATTTGAGAATGTTTTGCGTAATTTTATTTAGCATTAAAATATATTTCGTCATATTATAATACCAAACGTCTAACTGTCTGTCAGCTTATAACGTTTTGAACAGTTTTGATGTGATTTTTACTCAGTGTTTCTTACTAACTATGTATCTTATCTAGCCCGAGCTCCGTAGCGGCTGCGTTTAGAGAAAAATACCAAAAGAATAAAAGTTTTATAAAATAATGCAATAAAAACAGTGTGTTTATTAAAAAATTTAACATGGCGCCGTATTGGAAAAATTGTGAGTATTAAAAATACGGCGACACCGTTATTTTAATGTACGTATAAGTCCAGGGAAATTTCCCATTTAAAGTTTTTCGAGAAACTGATATTTTCTGAGATCGCAATGGTAGCCATCTTGAGTTGATCACCCATAGATATACGGGTTGTCATTAAAAATATATTATACAATTTAAATGTATGTTTTCATCTATCTATATATATAAAAGCGAAATACCACTCACTCACTGACTCACTCATCACGATTTCTCAAAAACTACCGAACGGATTGAAATGAAACTTGGTATGTAGCTTCCCCTAGGGCCATAGGTGCTCACTAAGAAAGGGTTTAAAAATTCGAAATTTTAGGGGGTTTTGGGTTATCAAAGTTATTAAAAAACGATTTCTTCAAAACTACCGAACGGATTGGAATGAAATTTGGTATGTAGCTTCCTCTAGGGCCATAAGTGTTCACTAAAAAAGGGTTTTATAAAATTAG
>JAGFPH010008853.1:0-18789 GCA_018207615.1 Philaenus spumarius
TTCACGATCAACATTAAACTTCTAGTTTACATTAGTACGTGTAAAACAATGAAGAAGACGATAATCAAAATCGCCTTACTATAAGACACATATCGCTATTTCGTATATTTTACCTCGTCCAAAAAGTGCTTGGTGCGCCTAAAGATGTTTTCATTTCAGAAATATTTATGTAGGATAACCCTTATTTTGGTTAATACAGTAGTTTGAAGGAACTGTCATTCTTTCTGTGGAAACATTATTAATTCAATGACATTCTCTTTTTTTAATAATTTTTTTAATGAAAAGGTGTATAGTGAACATTTAGAGTTAA
This sequence comes from Philaenus spumarius, assembly GCA_018207615.1. Classification (NCBI taxonomy): domain Eukaryota; kingdom Metazoa; phylum Arthropoda; class Insecta; order Hemiptera; family Aphrophoridae; genus Philaenus; species Philaenus spumarius. Next base: position 311 of record JAGFPH010008853.1, read on the forward strand.
ATGTATCATGAAAACCCCAAAATACAACTTAGGCTGTTATGATTTAAAACATTATTAGTTAATATAAGTGATAATTATTTGGAAGCGAAAAATTAAAACTAAAAATTTGTTTAAATTTAACAGTACATTGTTTAATTTTGGCAGGCCCTTAATCTGAAACATTTTTAATATTAACTCGCCCTTTTTAGTTTACAACATTCATAATTTTTCGGTCAGTAAAGTTAACACAATTTAATTAGTTTTTGAGCTAAAAAGTTATTTCCCTATATTTTTTTTTAACAAAAGATAGACGTAAAAGTGAAAAGTTGTATTTAATTAAAATATCCATTTTCCAACAACTTGCAAACAGCACATAAAACGAACCTTGACCCTTAGTTTATAGTATAATAAAGTAAAGGTGGTAAAGTAAAGAAATACGTCCAATATAGTCTTTAACACTTTTACAGGTGATAATTTGTGTCAACGGAAATCTTGACACTTTATTTAGAGGTTAGTAAAATAGAAATAGTGTAGCGTAGAAAAGGGGTTATAAGGTGTAGTAAAATATTTATGTGTTCAAAAACCCACTACCAATGCAACAATAAATAATAGTTGTCAAAAAGTTAGGAGGAAACGTATTTGTAATATTACAATCTCATTTTTTGAAGGATTAGATAAATAGACTCGCTGATTTCCACAAAAGCACAATTTCAACAACAGACTATTATTAGCCTGAAGTAGATGTTGGCTGCTCTGTAAACAGAATCCGAATCCAATAAAATCAATAGTGAAACAGAATTTGATTAGCATATTATAATAGCCTATATTATGGTAAAACAACTCAGTTTATTTTATTTATAGATTGATTATGAAGGTATCTACATTTTATACAATGTGACTTCACATATCACATTTTTTAGTAGAGGGTTCCTTCCACTGCTGGCTTCGTAGCAAATATAAACAGATTATTGAATACTCTGATATTTTCACGGAAATATCGATTGATTAGGGTAAAAGAGGTAATCGATTGATTAGGGTGTTGGTAGCGGTAATCTGGATCGTATCCTATGTGAAGTAGGGCCAGAGTTTTGATTAGGACATAGGCACTTGGATTGGGGAAGCGGTGATTTGAATATTAACGCATGCTCATTAGCGGAAGAGTTTTTGCACGAATGCCAGAATTGTTTTACATAATAGAGAGAACATTAACTGTAGGCTAGTAGAAAATATATAGGGCAATAATTTAAATGTCAAATTTGCTACCTTTTTTCTATTTAAATCAACTTCTGGCTACTTTCCAAATATGTTTATTGTTTTTCAGTATTTTTCAATGTTAAATTATTGTGTGTGGTATTTCAAGACACAGATAGGCTGAATTTGAACCTTCATACTACATAAACATAAATATGGTTTCCATATGGATGCAAACGGGACTCCTTAAGATATGGCGTCAAATAGACTAAACCCTCAGCCATAAGACCATTGATAATGTTCTAAACTTCGGTAAAATCTAAAAACAGTGTCGCTAGAAACCTAAAGTAAAATTATTCTACAAATGACTTAACATTTTCATAATGAGGCCAAATCCCAAAAAACTATAATTAGAATTTAATTCAACTAGCAAGAGTCTCTTCAGATTTAGAGTCTATTTGTTGTATATCTTGTAGGTGGGTATTTGGCTCCCGTTCTACTGTCATATGTTTTATCAAAGATCTTATATACAAGTTATTTTACAAAAATATTGGCGGAAGTTTACATTACGAACCTAATAAGCCATATTGCGTTATAGGTACCAACGTTTGCGCAAGAAAATGCTCTAATACGTAATTGTAATGTTCAATTCTTTTTATAAAAGTTATCAATTAAAAATTAACATTCAAAGTAATTATGAACAGAAAATAAAACACTTTAAACTTAAGCTCAATTCAAAACTTATTTAATTCGGGAAATATTAGACCTATTTTTCAATGATATCGGACTGCGTACACGAACTTAAATAAACACGATTTCCGGACTCTGTTATTCCTATAACTTAACATGACTTAATAAATACATGTATAACAAAACAGGGATAAACGCAATTTTCTCTTTATAAAATTCTATAATACATGCATACTTAATGTTCACCATTCTATACATCAAACTACGGATATTCGATATACATCGATCATGTTTCGATACATTGAATCTACCCGATGTGTATAAAAACGGCCCAAATGCAGTCGTTACATCTATGTATTTTGAATCGTTGAAAATAAAAAAAGCCCGAAGTTCTAACTTACAGTCTCTAGTCGCAGTATGTTTCCACTTTGTATAAATTAGTAACATCAATTTAAGTTGATTGGATAACAGAAATAAGTATATAAATAGCCTGAAGTTCTAACTTATAGTATTTAGTAACAGTATGTTTACCTGCAACCAACATTGAATAGTAGAATTTCCTTATATTCATATTAGATTGGCAGCATTACTCAATTTTCTAGGTCGTCTTCAGCAAACATATCAGCTGAGGGTCGTAAAGTAAAATTACGCCGACAACTTTTATAAAAGATTTCTATGATAATATTTATATTTTTAAATGAAAAAGGTTTCAACAATCCAAAAAGTCACCGAATATTTAATAGCGGAAAATAAATGTCGTTGTTTTTGAAAGTTATAACAAAACTGAGAGAACTGCAATCAATGTAAAATCATAATGTTAAATGTATCCGAAGTTTAAATACGCAGGGTTACATGTTCTCTACAGTTCCTTTGATTTGCTAGTGAAATCTAAATAATTTCACTCCCCAAAATCTCCCTCGGAAACTTACAACAGTATGCAACTGTTTAAAGCGGGATAAAGTCAGCTGCGCTCGAGTAGCAAAATTGCCTATATCGCCCCTTAGCGTTTACGAGTTTTAACTTAAAACCCGTTATTCATATGTTTTATCTTTTTTTAAATGATCTGTTTAACACCTTTATTTAAATAGTGTCATCAATATAATTTTTATATAATTTAATATATAACTGTGTAAAAGATGTAAATACAATGTATATGGCACACAAACATCAGTAGAGAGTAAATAAGTTACATAGGCATTGCACTTTTATATAATTTGTTTTAACAAATTTACTAATGGTTATTGGTAAACGATATAAAACTATGGTCAATAATCTAGGTTAATAGGGCGGGGGGGGGGGAAATATTATCATAAAATATAACAACATTAAAGCATATATTTGTTACTAGGGGCTCCGTACCTGCTCACTTCGATCACAAACTCTGGCGGCATCCCATGGCAAAGCCAAAATAAAAAGATTATCTTATACTCTGATATTTTCACGTAATTGACGATTGAGTGGTGATTTATACGTAGCTGAAGTAAGACAGAGATCGAAATAGACATCCCCAAAAGTTCGATATCATTGCGGTTGCGTTGAGTTGTAATTTCAACATTAAGATATTTCTATTATATACAAAAGTTTTTCTACTTCTTCTTCTCATAATAATTATAAGGTAATAAGAATAGAATAAATACGTAACCAACAAGCAACCACTGACAAGGGAACATACAAAGCGAACACTGCCAAGTGAACCAGCTTCACCAGTCTTGAGAACGAAGTACTGAGCCTAGAACTGCGGGAGAATTGGCCGGACAAGTGCCGAAGCGACAAACCACGCCACAGAGAAGGGAGGCAAAAGGAGAGTCGCTGACGTTAGTGGGGGAGTTGCGCCGACCGCCAGGCTGTTTATCAGGAATAAATTCATTTAAATTTGTAATTCAATAAATGTGTTCTACTTTACAAACACCTGCATCAACATAGCGTACACGAAAATTCGTTAGCGGAAAAGAGGCTAGACTCGGCTAGAACCTCCACCGTAGTCTCTCTAACCAAAGTCCCATTGGGAAGAGATCTGTGCTTGCACAAGCGGCTACGGACACCCGAAACAATTAAACGCCCTTAGGGCTGAACTACACAACTAAGTAGTGTTTCAGACTTCGGTCTAGGGAATAGACGATACATAGTATATAATAATACGTTATTATCATTTTAATAAAGTTTTAATATAGAGAGGTGGGGTGGAAGTTGGCGAGCGGAGCGAGCATGGGGCAAAGGCCCTTAGTTTAAATACTTAACATTTTAAAATTATTTTTATATAACCACCTAAAAGAAACAATATATTTTGAAACCGACAGATGTGTGACTTATAATACAGTAAACCTTTTGGTTGCTTTTACATAATCTAAAAAAGCTGTTGGTTGTGAAGAATAATTAACTGGTTCTAAATTTGCTAAGTTGGTTGTTATGGCAATGAATGCAAACAAACATGAGTTGCAAAATGTTTGATCCGAACACCTGTTTTATCCGAATTTTCTCATTTTTTACACTTTAAAATAAAATCTGTGCAAAATCCATTCTTATAGCGTGCGTCTATGACCCCATAAAAATATACCTTTAAATTTTCAAATTTGTATCCTAAGTAGTTTGTCAGTCAGTCGGTCAGAACAAAGTATATATATATATAGGTATACATATTTATTTGTATTAACTATTAGTACATAATATTATTAACCAAAATAATCACACCTCCAATTTTATGTTTTTTTTTATCAATCACCACCGAGTCACAATAATTCCAAGAAGTATATATTTATATTATACTACACAATTACAACACTTTATATTATAACGAAAGCAAAAAATGCACAACATGACTGAATTCTTGAACCACGCACTCAAAACCCAACCTTGTTGGCGACTACTATCTTTTTAGCTGACGCGAGCTACAATTCGGATGAGTGAAGTAGAAAGCAATTTTCAACAAATTATCCCGCCAGACTGCAGCACTGAAGGGTAATTGGATCCGCTTTTGGAATACAAAAAGACCGCGCATTTCTTATGAAGTGCTTGTGGCTCAAACATGGATCTAATAAATGTGTAACTTGCGTGAGGAATGCTACGCATAGTGTAGCTGAATTGTCTTGTGTAAATGTACCAATTTACACGTTTGAAATTATCTGATTTACAACAAAACTATTTTTTTGCAAGTGAATGGGTGAAAATGTGTTATACTTCCTCCTCAGAGTTCTCATTGAGAATTATTAAAATGTTATTTTGCTCTTTGTTTCTTTTGAAGAACTTTACTTGTATTTGTTCCTGTCGAAGTAACTGTCAATATCTCAGTGGTTGCTTTCTTTTGTATGTTGTATTGTATGAAAATAGCTTTGAATTGTGCACATTCGTATCCAATTATTAGCGAATTTCGATAGCAAAGATGAGCTATTGCATTGATCTTTTTAAGTTCTGACTACATTTTAGTCCTATTTGGTCCAAATTTGGTGCACACATTGGTTTTTTTAAATCGCTCGGACGAGTTCGTTAGAAAAACAATCCAATAATCGAAACTCCGTTTTTGGACTGGAAGTAATTTATGAAGTGTAAACCGTAGGCGCACTACGTCCAAAAAATTTGTATACATGTTTATAGCAGAGTATACTTGTTGCTGGGGGTGTGAATCGGATCTTACCGTCACGCGTTTCACCATACATTTTGTGAAACGCTCTATTCCAACTGTTTGTAAAAAGTTCTGGTCTTGTCGAGATTTGAACCAGCAGCCATCACCATAGACTTACGCCTTAGCCGGTTAGGCCACGAACTCATTGCTTGTTTAGTATATTTCAGTTGGGTATATAAGTGTAAAAGATTTTCCTACGACACAGACTTAACCCGTTAATGTTCACACAATGTATAGTTTATTTGGCAATAATACCTCTGAAGTGAACATTGTGCTTCCTCATTTCGTAAAAAAAGTTTACACTTCTCCCATGTGGTCGTAAGGTACACACAATTTCCTTTTTACTTTCTCCACCCTGTACGTAGTATATGGAGAAAGTATTGTTTTCGTTGAATTATCTGTTTTGGTGCTCCCAGAACCCCAAAAAATTTTTTAGTGCAATTATCTGTGTTGGTGCTCCCTGAACCCAAAAATATTTTTAGTGGAATTTTTTGTTTTGGTGCTCCCTGAACCCAAAAAAGTGTTTTTAGAGTGGTGTCTGTCTGTCAGCCTGTCCGTATGTATACACGACCAGAGAGGACACTATTGGTCCGATTTTCATGAAATTTGGTATGTAGGTACTGAACCCTAATATCTCCATGCGTTTTTTATTTTTTTTGAATTTTTAATTTTTAAGGGTAATTTACCCCTAAAAACCCATAAAAAACGACAAAAATGCAAATTTCTCAAAAACGGCTCTAACGATTTTGATCAAATTTTCAGTATTTATAGTGCTTAAGATGCCAAACAAAATGACACCACCCTCTTTTATCAAAACTTCGGCGTTTTATAATTATGGGGAAATGTTAAAAAATAAACAAGTTTGTGTTGTCAATCTAGCATCGCGGCAGCGGCTGCACGGGGTAGCACCACGGTAGCGAGCACGGGCAGTAATTCAAAGGTCGCGCGATCGAATCCCGCCTGGGACAATAATTTGTTTATACGATTGACGTAGGTAGAATATTATTTTTTTGTTTTGTTCTATAAAGTAGTAAATAAAATGATTAAAAACAATATTATTTTGACTACAGTAAGTTGGGAGAAAGTTTGTGTCAGTTAACTGATACCGTTTATTTTTTAAATATAATTCCTGCGACATTCTCCAATAGTCCATGGAATTCCGTGCTGATATACTTATTTTTTTTTCTTTTATGGTAGGTCGTCGTGTCTTAGTTTTACTCTTCACTAATCTGTCAATTATTCTGTGGTCGTAGCCATTCGAAACTGCGAATGTTTTTTTTTAATTATTATTGATCATACAATATTGCTAATACATGATTATATAAATTGCAACACTTATATTACATTTAAGAATACAAATTTAATTTCAGGATATATTAAATCTAAGTTAAAATATTTCTCCACTTCTAACAGCATAGAGCGTACATTTGAGTGTCTAGCCGCAGCATATCTCTGACGTATAGTTACATCATTTTGCTGCCAGTTGTAAGACTACAGCAGCAACATTATGTGGTTAGTGAGGCCTAAGTTGTTATTAAATATGCAGTAATGGTTCGCAATGTTTACAATGTTCGGAACGTTATATAGCCGGAGAAGTGAAATATTTAATACCTTCGCGTATGGAACTTCATCAAGCAATGCAATATTTAGTTAGCAGTGGTTATGGGTGAATTTGAATTGAATAGTTGTGAGTAGTTGAGGCATTTGGAAACTTATGACGCTTTAAGTGCATACCACGGTTTTGTAAGATTGACTTAAGGTACGATTTACACTATTGACTGAAGGTATTTGGAAGAACTCAATTTTACTTAAAAAATAAACTCAAATTTTTTTGTAAATTCTACAAAATGTATTGAGTTTTGCCGACAACGATTTCGCCAGCGAGTGTATTTACAAGGCTGTTTTATAAAGAAAAATATAGAAACAGGCGTATACATAATACAACAGAGAACAGTTACTGGCTAACAAACAAACGTAAAGGAAATGTGTGAATGGGCGGGGGGACCTGTGGTCATAGGGAAGGCAATGGTTTCAGCAAGGGTGAGCTTTACATGAATTCTATCAATGGTATTAGGAGATTATTTTGTAAAGACTCCAACCTTGTACTAAATTATCCGGTATAACTTACTCATTGCCTCTACTAATTTCATATAGTTCAGTTTCTTGTGGGAGTTACCAGAAATTTTGAATCTGATTTAAAAAATATCAATACATAAAAATGTAAACTACTACACATTTTTATATTTATCATGTAAATAATTAGTATAAACCCTATAAACATAGATAAATTAGTATTTATAAAGACATTTATGTTGTTTAGACATAATTTAAAAAGACACTTATAAAGATTAGGAAGAATTTAAAAAGGTGTTTAAGTAGATTAGAAAGATTTTAGAAGACGCTTATGTAGATTAGAAAGATTTTAGAAGACGCTTATGTAGATTAGAAAGAATTAATTTAGAAAGGCACTTATGTAGATCAGAAAGAATTTAGAGAAAAAACACGTATGTACATTAGAAAGGATTTAGAAATACATTTATGTAAATTAGAAAGAAATACACTTATGTAGATTGGAAAGAATTTTAAAAGTTACTTATGTAGATTAGAAATAATTTAGAAAGACACTTATACAGACAAGAATTTTTTTAAATGTTACTTATGTGGATTAGAAACACTTTATAAAGTCACTTTATGTACGCGAAGATTAGAAATTGTTTAGGTATACACTTATGTAAGTTAAAAAGACACTTACGTGGGTTAGAAGGAATTTATAAAGTTACTTATGTAGATTGGAAAGAATTTAGAAATGTACTTGTAGATTAGAAAGACTTTAGAAGACACGTATGTGGATTAGAACGAATTTATAAAGTTACTTAGGTAGATTGGAAAGTTTTTAGAAAGACACTTATGTATATTAGGAAGAAAGACACGTATGTAGATTAGAATGAATTTATAATGTAGATTAGAAACACATTAGAAAGTTACTTCTGTTCGAGTAGATTAGAAATATTTTAGATATACACTTAAGTAAATTTAAAAGAATTTGGAAAAACACTTATGTAAATTATAAAAAAAATTAGAAAATTACTTATGTAGATTGGAATGATTTTCGAAATATGCTTAAGTAAATTAGAACGACTTTAGAAGACAGTTATGTAGATTAGAAAGTACTTAGAAAGTTATTTATGTAGATTATAAAGATTTTAGAAAGATGCTTATGTAGATTACATAGAATTTAGAAAACACTTATGTAGATTAGAAAGAATTTAGAAAATTATTTATGTAGATTGTAAAGATTTAAAAAAGACACTTATGTACGAGTAGTTTAGAAATAGTTTAGAAATAAACTCACGTTAATTAAAATGAATTTATAAAGACACTTATGTAGATAAGACAGAATTTAGAAATAAATTTATGTAGATTAGAAATAATTTAGAATTACACTTTATAAGGTTAGAGAATGAATTTATAAAAACACTTATGTAGATTAGAAAGAATTTATAATGTTACTTGTGTAGATTAGAAACACTTTAGCAAGTCACTTAGTTCGAGTATATTGTAAATAATTTTGAACGTTGCTTATGTAGATTAGAAAGGGTTTAGAAAGACACTTATGTAGATTAGAAAGATACCGTGTTATTTATCTTAAATGTATATTTTTGTTCAATCATACAAGAATTCATTCCGACTCATAAATACTTTCTCGAAATTGTTTTCAAATATATCCCTATTTTAACATGAGTGAAGTCAGGTACGACAGGTAGTATGTTAAATATTGATACATATATAACGAGTGAAAGAAGTCAAATAGTATGTTTTAACAGTGTGATTTGATTATATTGTCAAGGCGTTACTGTTCTGATACGGGTAATTCCTTCTCAGCTGACGGCAGCAACAATTTGGATTCCTAAAGGATGAAAGCAATTTTCAACAAATTATCCCGCCAGACTGCAGCACCGAGGGGGTAATTGGATCCGTTCTTGGAATACAAAATGGTCGCACAATGTGGTGCACAACGCATTTCTTATGAGGTACGGTTTAGGCTTAATATCGTCTAACATGATTTATGTAGGCTTTGCTGTACCTCCGCCAAATTGCTCCGATTCTATATTTATACTAACATTATAAAGAAGTCAACTTTGTTTGTGTTTTACTCGATGTCATCTTATAAAATAACTAATATTTTTTTATCTTTAGATGGAGTAAATGTGATTCTAGTATAAAAAAATACACATTTCTTACAAGAGATAAGTACACAATTAGTTACGGTTGCTCTATGGTGAAGAACACATATTAATATACAGGCCTACACATCTGACTGAATATTATCGGTTTAACAAAATAGGAACATACCCTAGTCTTTCAAAAAGGTTAAATTTTTTTAACCTATTACTACAAAGGTTCAATTTACTTCTATGTTGATTTGATTGTGTCTTATCATGTAAACATTAAATTATAAACGATGGCAGCTTTAAGTATCTAGTCCGCTTAAAACAATCCGGCGGCGACTCATGGTGAATCAAATGCAATCATATTATTGCATACTCTGATATTTTCACGGAAATGACGACTTAGCCGTGACCTATTCATAGTTAATGTAAGACAGAAATCGAAATAGACACGGCCAACCCCAATAGTTTGAATGTCAGATTGCCTCGTAATTTCACTATTAATATTTAAATGAACAACATTTCAAAACAATTTATATTACCAATAAAAGGAAACAATATTATATGTAACACCAGATGTTTGACTTATAATGCAGCAAGCCTATTGTTTGCTTTTACCTGTTTTTGTTTAAATCGTTAGTTGTGAATATAATTACCTGATTAGTTTGCAAATAAACGTATTTTTGTTCATTGTATGCTTAACCTGATATAACTTTTTTTTATCCAAATCTTCTGTTTTATTTATCTATTGTGAAACAACAGATGCTTGAATTGAAATATAATACAGTAAGTAGTTTTCGTTGTTTTTTGTTTGTGTTTGCTTTTCATTTTTTAATCTACCCTAAAAAAAACCGATGATTCTAAATTTGCTAAAAGGTTGCTATGGTAAATGAATGTAAACAAACCGGTGTTGCTAAACTTTTGAACCAAACTTTTGTTTTATCTGATGTAGGCCTGGAAGTGAACTTCCAAATTTTCACTATTTTACGCTTTAAAATGAAAATTTTGCCAAATCGTTTCTTAGTGTGCGTCTATGATCCCGTAAGAACATATGACCTTCATTTTCGTTTCGTGTTTGTATGTTAAGTCAGTAGTTTTTGCTCCACGTTGGTTCTATGTTATTCAGTCAGGACAAAGCTGCTTATAATATATTAAATATTCAGTGTGTAACTGTAATACATTGTGAAGAATACAATAAAAAACGTAGAAACTTTCAGGAAATGTTCTACTAGGGAAAATAAAGAAAACCTTTATGTAAACATAGGTTCAGAAATACCCACCATTTTTTTGTATGTAATACTTAATATCTTTGGATGAATAAGGAATCTTATTTAGAGCACAGAGTTGTAAACACTGTCATGAAGAGCACTTTGAACAATTTTTAAATTAGTAATTGTTTTTGTAAACGCTTTATTTTCTTGGTTTTCTTTGTATTTAACCTAGTTTAAAAATACATTGTTGAAGTGACTTACAATTATTGTTTACAGTTATGTTTTGTTTTGGTGTAATACAAACTTTTTTGGAACTTTGCAATAATTTAATGTGGACTTTACATGATTCTTCTCATAATTTGGTTTTGATTAATTTTGATATTATTTACAACTGCCAAGATGAAACATTTATAGTTTTTAGCCAATAACTTGGTTATCTTTTAAGTTACAGTTATAATTCAATAAACGTTGTGTTTGTCATTAAAAAAAAGAAATCTTTGTAAAGTTAGCGGTTTCCGAGATATTTTACATTAAAAATATTATAAAAATAAAATAAGTAAAAACAATTTTTGATTTTTTGTACAAGGGTGAAAGGTGTCATATGAAACCTGAGTTCAATATATTCCCTACATCCAAAGATATTAAGTATTTTGTAAAAAATAAACGGTATCAGTTAACTGACACAAACTTTCTCCCAACTTACTGTAGTCAAAATAATATTGTTTTTAATCATTTTATTTACTACTTTTTAGAACAAAACAAAAAATAATATTCTACCTACATCAATCGTATAGAAAAATTATTGTCCCAGGCGGGATTCGATCGTGCGACATTTGAATTACTGGCCGTTCTCGCTACCGTGGTGCTACCCCGTGCGGCCGCCGCCGCGATGCTAGATTGACAACACAAACTTGTTTATTTTTAAACATTTCCCCATAATTATAAAACGAAAAAGTTTTTATAAAAGCGGGTGGTGTCATTTTGTTTGGCATCTTAAGCACTATAAATACTGAAAATTTGATCAAAATCGTTAGAGCCGTTTTTGAGAAATTTGCATTTTTTTCGTTTTTTATGGGTTTTTAGGGGTAAATTACCCTTAAAAATTAAAAATTCAACAAAATTAAAAAAACGCCTGGAGGTATTAGGGTTCAGTACCTACATACCAAATTTCATGAAAATCGGACCAATAGTGTCCTCTCTGGTCGTGTATACATACGGACAGGCTGACAGAAAGATACCACTCTAAAAACACTTTTTTGGGTTCAGGGAGCACCAAAACAAAAAATTCCACTAAAAATATTTTTGGGTTCAGGGAGCACCAAAACAGATAATTCAACTGAAAATTCAAATTCGAACATTTTTACGAAAACAATACTTTCTCAATATACTACGTATAGGGTGGAGAAAGTAAAAATGGTGGATGACTGGAAAATGTACATTTAAGAAAATATGTTTCTATGAACTTTTGTCTGTATTTTCACTAGTAGAACAAGTCCTGGAAGTGTTTCAGTTTCTTCCTGAATCACACTGTATAATATATATTAATAAAGCATTTGTTTTAGCACATGACGGTTAAAATGTTCAGATTGAAATTCCTAATTAAATTTCCACATTTTTAACACTTTTGACAAAATATACATTAAATTTTCCAAAAGACTCTTTGAAAATTATTAAACTAAACATGTATCAGAATGTATTATATGTGTAGTAATGAAATGTAGTATGTACATAAGATAAACGTTTTACCTAAAATTAGTATAGGTTATATAGTGTAGCTATATAGTATAGGCTAATTACAATTTTCCACAACAGTGGTGAAGTACGCATGGGTCTTCTCTGACTGTTATAGGGTGAATCCACACTGCATCGAACAAACCAAGGGGACGGAATTAGCACGGTAGTAGAGGAAACACGTTCACACTGGCACGGTCAAACGTTTTGTTTGTCTCAGTCGTATTAAGTCAAGCCTGATGTTGTTTGAAGACCCTCGGTTAGAAGCAAACATTTTACTATTGAAGGGTTGTAAAAATCTTTCTTTTTCTATTCTAGCCTGTATTTAACAGTATTTTATATACATAATTATTATTTATTATTTGTTTTACAAGGCGAAACTAATGTTTAAAGTTAAATTTTAATCTTTCAATTTCCGTTTATTATTAGTTTGTTTTGTATACAAATATTTACTGTTGTCGTACGTTTAATGTTATTATAATAAATGTGTAGAATTAATAATAACATCAAAGCTAAGATGGTAATCACGTGCAGTCAAATGTCTATTCATTGCAAATACATCTAATAAACATAAAATGTTGGTTCATCAGTCTAGGCCTAACCTAAAATTATTGTGTGTTTGTTTAATTTATTTTACCTGTATTAACGGCAAAATACATACAATAATTTTAGGTTAGGCCTAGACTTAAAATTACTTTCTAGGCTAATAGGAAGCCGTGGTAAATTTTACTATTTCATTTAAATAACTTACAAAATATGTTGGTAATTAAAAATGTAATAGTAGGCTTCTACATAAATTACCGCTTCTATTATTAAATTAGTAGGTGTTTTAGTAATAGCCGAAACGGCAGTAAAATAGAATATTGTAAGACAGTAGGTAACAGCATTTATTTATTAAATCAATATTCGGAACATAATTATAAAACTTATCTTCATAATGTCGCAGTTCAAATAACAATTATTTAATAGTATCATTATAATTTCTTCATTTGTTGTACGGATGCACCCAAAACTCATCATCAGTCATAACGGTAATATATACTATTTGATATCATATACTTTTAGGGGCACTTTAAAAAAGGGAGAGACATATCTACAAGCAAATGCCTGGGAACTTTGAGTGAACTGTTCCTTTCAATGTGGATGTTTTAAAGTGAAGGCGCGCAGAGCACGTTTTTGATGAGGCAAAATATACGAACTCTCGATACGCTAGACTGTTAGGCTAACAACAGACGAAACACCGGTGTACAGTACACTAATGTACGGGACACTAAATATACTATCAATTAAATGTGTGTCAACACATGAGACACTGAGTAGCGCGCTACCAGATTCTGTGGCTCTACGGTGTCTCTCCCCGCGAGAAGCTGGGACACCGGACAGTGTCCCGTACACCGGTGTCTCGTCTGTTGTTAGCCTTAAAGTGAGAACACGCTTATTATTTCGTCGATGATCTTCTTCTTTATTGGTACAGAAATTTAATGTAACAGCTGATCATAAAAGAAGAAGACATCGACAAAATAAAATAGATGGTGATAAATTCAAATGCTTAAATTCAATAGATGCATGGGTTTAGTAACGACACTCTACCGATGAAATGGGGATTGTGCTTCCTCATCTTATAAAAATAGTTTACTTGGTAATACCTCTGAAATGAACATTGCACTTCCTAATTTTGTAAGTTGTGTCAAATTGGTATGCTTCGTGACACCAGTCCTCTAAAATAATAAAATTTCTGACTACACCAATGTTACCACATTCATGTCAGTTTTCACTTCTGTTGGCAGTCCCATGACTGCTTTCTCTTTCTTTTAAGTAAATAACACCAACTTGGTGTGTACATTTAAATTCAAAACACTTTATTTCATTAAGCTTTATAATTTGAGATTTTGAAACTTACAAATAAAACAACTATATTATACATCAGAAGCTAGGTACACAGCGAGGGGTAAGCCACTAATGGGCCAATGGGTGGTCAGTTACAAGGGATGGAGGCTGTATTAGCCAATCAATCACGGTAGGGGTGCTATTAAGGGTGAGCTGTCTATCTGTAGAATTAGCTTTGTTTTAAACTATACATTTGCTATATTTGACTTGTTTCTGTAAATAATTACAATTGAATTACGATAAACGATAAATATTGCACAAATATTTGCATTGGTTATTGTATTGTATGGGTTTTATCATGTTTGTATGTCCATGTGTTCCATAGCTCTTTCAGTTTAACCACGTCTTTAGAAAATTATAATGCAGAATTTGTCTCCCCAAAACTGAAGGGTAATTGTTAAGCTATTGAAACCTTAGGACAGGTAACCTTCCACCATTGCGGTGAGTTTAAAATAAAATGTTACATTTTCGTTAAAGAAATCTTTGTTATTATGAAATATAAGAACAACTAATGTTAACGTCCAGTATGACTTCAGTAATCAGCTGAATAGAATAAAACTTGAACACAAAATCTCAAAACTAATACCTGTACTAATATTATAATTTCCCAAATAGTTGGTTGAAACCATAAAACATATAAACTTATTTTTGGAAATTCAGCTGTGTGAATGAATTATTTTATTTTGATATCCGTCGTTTCCTTATTATTTAATGGTATCAGCACTTTAAAAAAAAGAAAAGTACATCCTTCATGATGTAGTTCCTTCCTTCTGCTTAGGCTATTTTATTTAGTTTTTAATTCATTTAACAAACTCGTTTTTTTTATATTCCTACACTAATTCACTATATCCATCATGTATTGTTCTTGCAACCAGGATCACATCAACAGTATAAGAAATGTATTTAAACTTTCGGTAATTATGGCTTCTACTCTATTAACTTCGACGCGTCTTGTGGTGTTTTCAATAAAACATACTCGTATAATCCTATAATAATCGTTTTATAAGAGTGATAAAATTATTTGTTCCTAAATGGTGCTTTCTATCAATCAGACAATTTAATTTAATGCATTAAATATATCAGGTGTTTCAAAATAAATATCGGGATGCTTTGCAGTATTTATTACATTTAACTTACAATTAATTATAAATAATACATCAGATGAAAGAGCAACAGTTTTGTTGGTACACCTGTGCGACTGTCTTCCGTTAGTTTTTAAGGACTGAATCTGTAGTTACAGTACAACGTACGTTCCGTATTAAGTTCAAATATAACCTCCAATCGATAAAAAAAACATTGGGTGTGCTTAAGTCCACACGTTGGAAGTGATAACTTCTATGAGCGATTTATATTTTTATCAGTATTAATATTAGAGGAAAATAAAAGTCAACAAATTACACAAGTCAACACACTGTCAAAAAATATTATATCATATTTTTAAATTGCATGATTATAATATAATAATATAATAATTACAACATTATAATATAATAATATTATTATAACAATTATAATATTATTATGTAATAATATTATAATTATAATAAGCTTGCGAAAAATAGTGATCATTATAATGTAAGCAGTATTTATTTAGTGACTAACGATTTTGAGTGAGGTATTAGTGTATGCACTCTACATAGAATTCTAATAATAATTCTATTTTTAAGGGATAATTATTATAATAATAATTATAATATTATAATAACGTATTATAATATATTATGTGTCGTCTATTCCCTCTCCACGCGCTTACTTGTCTATAATTAAGTCTTAATAATACTTGTCTATTATTAGCTGACAGGACAATGTTCGCTACTGCAATAATATGGTTACCTACAGAAAATGTTACATCTTAAAGTATTTTAGCTGATTCTGTGTGTATTTTGAGACAGAAGTTTTTTTACCGCTTGCCTATGTGCTTTTACGCGATTTGTAGCGTATTAGAAAAACGCTTTCGTCTTTTTTCCCCCGTTTTTTGGTATTTGTTCTGGATGCGACCGAACTGCATCAGATGATGTACACTGGAAGTTGAGAAATTTGGAGACCATAGTCTGAAACCTGGGATTGGGAAGCTGACTGATACAACAAATAACTATCTCTGTACACCTGAAATTCGTATAAAATATTAAGGATGCTGCTTGAATTTCACCGGAGGTTCCAAAAGTTGACGGTTTGCTCATATCCAAGATATATTCTTTTTTTTGTTGAATAAATATCTCCTGTTACTTTTAAACTATATGATTTGAACCTGCGCCAATTGTTTGAAACATGACTAACAACTCTGGTCCTCACCTCAAACCCCAGTGAATCAGTTCCATGTACAATTAAAGCCAAAGAGTAGAATAAGCACTGGCAATCTGGCCTAGAAGAAACTACTCTGCTCCATTAACGTGTATGACCTCCATTGTTGAAATATGAAGCTGAATTTTATATTTAAGCGAGTAATAATAAGTTACTGTAAAATAAAACATTGTAAAATATTACTTTGTCAAAATGTACAAAATGTAAAATTTTGTCTAAACTTACTTCAGGGGCTCCGGGGCACCTAAAATTTTATTTTTTCATTTTTTTGGTTTTTTATTGCTTATTATTGCCCTTATATTTAGCTTTAAAACAAGACTAAATTTATTATTATATCTCAACTCTAAGTGGGTGAAATAAGTTTTTTTGGTTCGCATGTCACATGAGAATAAGACAAATTTTTTATCATATTCCTAATAATTTGATATGATTTATCCAATTTGAAAATAATTCAAATTGCCGCCTATGGTGGGAATTTTCATTTTGGTAGGGATATTTAGCTTTTTCTGTAGTGCCAAACCCGATTATACAGTCTTTGATGATATTCAGATGATGACAACCCTGCATATGGGGCTGGTATGTATTAAATATGTAAGTAAAACTTTAAACGAGTTTTCCAGAAATCATATATTTTATTCACAAAAGGAACATTTTATCAAAATCTATCTAACACATTGATCTGAAATTTTCAGGGGTTGTTTAATGGAGTATACTTTAGGTTTTAACGAGAGCATTTTGTAATATAAGTGCTCATTTCTAAGTTATGACTGAGAAATACGGCAAAAACTGGTCAAAATTCTATTATTTTATAAAAATAATGACAAAATGTATTCAAATGCTTGTATTGCAAAACCCTCACGTTAAATTTTGTATTTAAGTAGTACTAACACACTGATAAAGTTTTACTAATTTTTATCCAGTAGTTTTGGAGAAAATGTTCCTTAAATATTGTGTTTTTAACATTGCCGAGATAGGGCGCTCCGGAACCCCTTCAGTTAGACAAAAATAAATCTTCTTCACAAAACTTAAAACGCACAAATATAATAATTATTATAATTATCCCATACATATTAAATATTCTTAGAATTCTATGTGGAGTGCATACACTAATACCTCACTCAAAATCATTAGTCACTAAATAAATAATGCTTACATTATAATGGTCACTATTTTTCGCATACTTACTATAATATATTAATATTATAATAATTATAATAACGTATTATTATACACTATGTATCGTCTATTCCCTCTTCACGCTCTGACTTGTGACTAAGCAAAAAGTTTGCGTGACGCGAGATTTCAGAAACATAGTCAAGCGAAAGTGCACAACGAGCCAATAGAAGTTATCACTTCAATAAAAACATCCGTAGATGTATCATTATTGAAGACACCTGCTGACCTTGCAAAGGATAGAGTACGGGACGACAAGCAAATCTCCACGAGATGGTACAGTTGCCACGATCCTCCAATAAATTTAATGTATTTGTGCCATATCCCAGCGGAAAGTTTGTGAGCCTTTCTTTTTTGCTGAAGCAACTTTAGGCGGTGTTTCTTATCTTGATGCGCTACAACTGTGGCTCTTTCTTCAATTGGAGAAAAATGTACCACAGAACTTTATTTGTATCTGGCAGTAAGATGGTGCGCCATTGGTTAAACGACTTTGTAGCTGACCGCTGGATTGGTTGCAAGTGGCCGGATGAC
>JAGFPH010008853.1:23013-33809 GCA_018207615.1 Philaenus spumarius
ATATGTCTACTATGTTCTAGTCTCTAAGGTCTCAACATAAGGCTTACTGCAATAGCTCATCTTTCTTATGCAAATTTCGCTAAAAGGAAACTAAGAAAGTTCTAACCAGCCTAATTCATTCCTTACTGGTCAGAGCTTTAAAATATGTCTACTATGTTCTATTCTCTAAGGTCTCAACATAAGGGTTACTGCAAAAGGTCATCTTTCCTATAAGTTCGCTAATAATTAGAAGTGGAAATGTTTAGTTGCATCAATTTTAAATCAACTTGCTTATTGTTATCAACGTATTTTATATTATTACTAGGGGACATCTTGGCAAACAAATTTATTGTCACCTATAGTTTAGGTAGATTTGTTTCTTATAGTAATACTTAGGGAGACCCCTGCGTGCTTCGCACGCTAACCCCCAATGGAACCTTCTAAAAACGTATGTTATGTTTTATTTATAATAAAGGTGTAGGATTAATAATAACTTGAAAACTAAGATGGTAAATAATGTTAAATGTTCAAATTAAATTAGTATATCTTATATTTTATAACAGCAGTTATAATAATGGTTAAAAGAACCATCAAGGCTCATGTCTACATTTTAAAACCCTAACCTAAAAGCTAGAAATACAAAAATAATTGCTTCAAAATTTGAAATCAGCTGTTAATGGAAATATTGGAGCTAATAGCTACATTATCTGTTATTTTATTCAATTGTTTGCTATGGTAATAAATGTAAATAGATGTGTTGTTTTATCATTCTAGGCCTAACCTAAGAATTTTTTCCGACTAAATTTACAAATATTGAAATAAAAAAGGGTTTTATCGAAATGAATTATAGCCTATGTTACTCACGGATAGTGTAGCTTGTTATTAGTAAAACTATTTTTTCAATCGTTTCAGTAGTGCCAGAGATTACCCCGTACATACAAAGAAACAAAAAAACGAACTTTACCTCTTTATAATATTACTAGGGGAGACCCCTGCGTGCTCCGCACGCCAACCCCCAATGGTACCTTCTAAAAACATATGTTATGTTTTATTTATAATAAAGGTGTAGGGGTAGTATTAATAATAACCTCAAAACTAAGATGGTAAATATTGTTAAATGTTCAAACCAAATTATTTCTTATATTTTATAACAGCAGTTAATAATGGTTAAAATAACCAGCAAGGCTCAGGTTTACACTTTAAAACCCTAACCTAAAAGGTAGAAATACAAAAATAATTGCTTCACATTTTGAAATCAGCTGTTAATGTAAATATTAAAGCAGCTATGTTATCTGTTATTTTATTCAATTGGTTTCTATGGTATTAAATGTAAATACATGTGTTGATTTATCATTCTAAACCTAACCTAAGATTTTTTCCGACTAAATTTACAAATATATTGAAATAAAAAAAGGTTTTTACCGAAATTAATTATAGCCTATGTTGCTCAGGGATAGTGTAGCTTTTTATTAGTAATACTATTTTTTCAATCGGTTCAGTAGAGCCAGAGATTACCCCCTACATACAAACAAACAAACAAACTTTACCTCTTTATAATATTAGTATAGATTATAGACACAGGTGTTTCATGGAAAAACTTTCAAGGCTTGTCCTGCAGGTGAAAGTAATGAAAAATGTTCATATAAACTTATGTCCGAAAACGCTGCGTTTACCAACAACCCGCCATTTTTTTTACAGATTGAAATTAAATTTACATTTCTCGACAATTTAAAAACCTATTTTGACAAACATAACCAACATTTTCTGTTTCAAAATGGTGGCCATTTAAAAGTTTAAATGAAAATAACTAAAAACCCGTGAATCTGTATGTATAAAATAAGAAATCCTAACTGACTGACTGACTGATTCATAATCAACGTGCAAGGTTCCTTCGCAGCCTATAACAGATAAAACAGCTGATTTTATCAAAAGCTTGGCAACGCAATTCTAGGTGTGGCTTATCCTCAACCAACACACGTTTGTTTTTACGTTTATTACCATACCAACTAACGTATAAATACCATACCAAAATAAATATAAATAAAATTCTGTTTACCAAAGTGAAAAGTGTTTGAGAGTGGGAGAGAAACGGAAAATAATGTGAGTAGAATTTAATATTTTTAGAAGACAGTTCTGAAGGGTTAAATTTAGAAGAAAACAAAATCATATACTAGATAACATTTTAGAGAATCATTATCGTAAAGTAACTTAATTTGTGTCGGGGCTGTATCGTTAAACTTAGCTGCAGACAGGGTTTATTTCAAGAACATCTTGGAATTATTATAAGCAATTAGGATCAGTACCCGGTGTAACTTAATATTTTCTTTAAATTATTTAGAAGAAGAATAAGCAAGCTGAATTAAAGTATTGGCAGGAAAGAGTTGGAAGGTTTATTTTGAGTAGTAAATGAGAATAAGAAGGGGAAACCAATACTAATTATTCTGTGTCCCTAAAGGTTTAATGAGCTTTTAACGTGATAAACTATGTTGACTATAAATTCATAGTTAAAGATTTTATGTTATTTTAATTCAATATACTGTGTTAACTGTAGATTTACCAGGGGGGAGTTGTTAAAGATTGTAGAAATTAATTGTAACTATCGATTTTGAATATTAATTAATATACTTAGTAAATCTAGAAGTCACGACGCTCTACTTATTTCCACCTAGTCCTTTGGAGTGCCAAGCTATTCAAACTAAGTTTTGATTCATAAGTAAAATCTGGTGGAAGCCCCAAATTTTAGAAGCTTCATGGGATCAAGGTAACTTTCAAATATCACATGTTTTATTAAAAGTTACCATGCAAGTGAGGCAGCATAATTGTAAAATCATAATAGTTTTAACCTTACATAAATTGATAAAAACAAATTTTGATGATATACATCCAAAACGTTACAATAATTAATAAGTATATTAACTTACCGTCTGCAATATTCTTGTATTATCGTCGTTTAAACGACGGCCGTTTCGGCTATTCAGCCATTTTCAAGTAGTTCAGGTTTCCCTTCGTCAATCACAAACACTTAACACATAGTTACATATAAAACACAAAACATTTACACGCACTTAACATTAAACTCACGAACTCAATACTCGACTGCCTTTCATTGATGTCCCGGTACTTAAAAATGGCTGAGTAGCCGAAACGGCCGTCGTTTAAACGACGATAATACAAGATAATTGCAGACGGTAAGTCAATACACTTATTAATATATATCAATATTCGGAATGGAGATTAACAAACATTATTACAATAATATTAAAACAGATATTTTTCAGTTATGTTTATTTCTTATTATTTATCTAAAAACCTTTTCCAATCCGCTGGTATTACGTTCCATGAAAGGGCTTCAGTCGACAAAACGCATGTTTATATTTCCTAATAATAAGTTAAAGCCAACTCCAATAATTTGTAACTATATGCGGTTACATTAAAGCAATAAAAGTTTAAACAAGCGCTGATAACCGGTTATTTCTTTTCAGCTGACGCGACGAATTATTTGGATTCGTGAAGGAGGAAAGCAATTTTCAACAAATTATCCCGCCAGACTGCAGCACTGAAGGGTAATTGGATCCGTTCTTGGAATACAAAATGACCACGCAATGTGGTAGAACGAATTTCTTATGAGGTGCTTGTGGCTTGAACATAAATTTAATACATTTTTTAAATTTGCTTACTTATTTTCTTGCGTAGATAGATTTATTTATTCGTTTGACAATTAGTTGCGTAATTCACAGCGAAATTATTTTTGTATTGGTTGAATGAGAAAACATAGCCTACCTGATACTTCTTCTTAGCATTCTGAAAGGAAAATATAAAATGTTTCAAATGTGTTAACGATATTTTTTCCGTTCAATGTACTTAATTATAACCATTTCTGTTGTTATTGTCTTACCATATATTCAATTGTTTGTATTAGGAAATTTATGATGGTGGGTTTGTACTGTGTTCATTCGTACCCAATTATTTTTGAAATTCTTTAGTGGCTTTAAAACGAATAAATTATTTATGGTGTTTAGACCGTGGACAACACGTCCTTATCATTCGACTGTTGTAATATCCTTTACTAGAAGTATACGAGTCCTCACGAGAGATTATTATTATTGTATCAATGGGAATGAAGATTGATCAGGCAAGAGATTTTTTATATAGAAGAGATGGAATTTTCAAGTTATAAAATATGAACTCAAAATCGGAACGCAAAACCCTACAGTGGCTGGCGTGCCTTGGGGATGCAAACATTCCCCCCTACTGTCAAAAATGGTATATTTTAATATAGCGAGAACAAAATAGTTAATTTAATAGGGAAACGACTAATATGGTATTCTAATATATTACAGGAGGCAAATTTGCTCCTGCAATTGCTGGTGTTTGAATTAATGTATTCCACTATATCCCCTTCTTCACCATTGTAATTAATTACAGACGGAAAATAGTTAAGCAAACTCCTCTAACCACAGTTATGAAAACAAACTCAAACCTGTTGTATTAATAAAATCTTAACATAAAGTTTGAGCCGAGGCAAGCTGCGAAGAAAACTAATATCTCTGCGAACTGAGCCATAAGGCGGGATAAGTTTTAAACTGCAGTTTCCAGTGAAGGGGAAAAGTTTCAGAAATATGTTACCAGTGAGTAAACGCGATACTCACGAGGAAATAAAATTAAAACAAGTTGTTCGAGCCACATATAGATCTAATTACGAGATTTGGTTGAGTTAAAGTATGTTGATGCAGACGTGATTGCATATTTTTAGAATTTATTTTACCAACATCACAATAAACCGGTTATAATTAGTGGTAAACGTACAACAATGACAATGTTTCTTACTTAGTAAGCCCCCGTGAAAAATTACAGACTGATTAATTAGATACACATCAGAAATACACAATTTAATAAACGGTATCAGTTAACTGACACAAACTTTCTCCCAACTTACTGTAGTCAAAATAATATTGTTTTCAATCATTTTATTTATTACTTTTTAGAACAAAATAATATTCTACCTACGTCAATCGTATAAAAAAATTATTGTCCTAGGGACAATCGGTCAAAGGGATTCGATCGCGCGACCTTTGAATTACTGACCGTGATCGCTACCATGGTGCTACCCCGTGCGGCCGCCGCCGCGATGCTAGATTGACAACATAAACTTGTTTATTTTTAAACATTTCCCCATAGTTATAAAACGCCGAAGTTTTGATAAAAGCGGGTGGTGTCATTTTGTTTGGCATCTTAAGCACTATAAATACTGAAAATTTGATCAAAATCGTTAGAGCCGTTTTTGAGAAATTTGCATTTTTGTCGTTTTTTATGGGTTTTTAGGGGTAAATTACCCTTAAAAATTAAAAATTCAAAAAAATGAAAAAAACGCCTGGAGATATTAGGGTTTAGTACCTACATAACAAATTTCATGAAAATCGGACTAATAGTGTCCTCTCTGGTCGTGTATACACACTGACAGACTGACAGACAGACACCACTCTAAAAACACTTTTTTGGGTTCAGGGAGCACCAAAACAAAAAATTCCACTAAAAATATTTTTGTGTTCAGGGAGCACCAACACAGATAATTGCACTAAACCATTTTTTGGGGTTCTGGGAGCACCAAAACAGATAATTAAACTTAGAATTCAAATTCGAACATTTTTACGAAAACAATACTTTCTCCATATACTATGTATAGGGTGGAGAAAGTAAAAAACAAACTATTTACAAAGAACATTAAGGCCTACTTATCTAGGCCTACCTAAACATAACCCCAAACTATAATCTACACTGGGTTTGTTTAAGTATTACAGATGATGGGTGAAATCAGCTGTTAAACGAATAGGTAGGTCTATATCTTCTTTAAATTTGTATAAACAAATATATTCATGGTAAAAGGTTGTATTTATATATAGTTTATAATTTCTAAATCAAATATTATAAACGTATATTATAGCATTCATTAGTTCTATAACTTATATTTTTAAAAAAATCAACTTCAGAAGAAATTATAATGATTGATTTGTAAACATAACTTCAAACTATAATCTACACTGGGTTTACAGATGATGGGTGAAATCAGCTGTTATATTATATGTTACATACGTACGTACACTCGCTTTTATAGGAGTTGATATCTCTCTATATATATAAACGGCTTTGTCCTGACTGAATGGCTGACATAGAACCAACATAGAGCAAAAACTAGATACAAATACGAAAATTTAAAGGTATATTCTTATGGTTTCATAGAAGCACTCTAAGAAATGATTTTGCACAATTATTATTTGAATGCTTAAAAATATTGAGAATTAGCGGCTTTACTCGCAGCCCTATAGCAGATAAAGTATCTGTCTAGTACAAAAGCTTAGCAACACATGTTTGTTTGCATTGCCATACAACCAACAGCATTTTTTGTAGAATTAACAAACTAAAAGTAAACACAATCAAAGATCAATGAAAAATGCTTACTGCATATAATTCAAATAAAACATCTGATGGAACATACTCAATCTAGTATGGATCTAGTAACGAACGCGGACACACTTGTGTACAAAATGCACTAAATGTTCCAGTTAAGTATTGTGTTGTGTGTTGTTAATTTGTTATTGTAAATGCGATGTGTATAAGTTTCATTTCGTCACTAATCAACACAAAAACAGTGCAAGATACAATTTTTAATTAGATTTGATAATGTCTAAAAAATATTCGAAACGAGGTTACCTATCAGAAAAAAACAAAAAGATATGTGAGCAGTAAGTTTATAAAATAATTTAACTATAAAATACACATATCTAGAATTGCATTTAGAACCTGTTGGTCTCTTTTAACATTATGATAAACATAATGGTTTTTGGCCGTCAGTTTTGGTGCGCCAAGGTAAACGACAATAGTCTAAATTTATTATTGATAGTTTTTAAAACTTCTCAGATAATCTATGGCGGTACAAAAATAGACGTGCGGACAGCGAGGTTTCACTTAAGAAAACGGAAAGTCCAAAAATGAGGCTTAGTCGTGTAAAATATTATACGACACCGGCACTCTTGCCGGGACATAAACTGTAACGAAACTCCTTCCGAGTGGAGTTGGTTTGCTTTATCCGTAACGACCAACTTTGTCCCCAAGGGAGCAATAGATGAGCGTAAATTTTAACCCGAGATATACGAAAGGATACATTTCCCTATTGGTGGAAAATATAGGTGAAAATCTGTTGAAAACTGTGACTTAGAGATAGAGTCCCTTAGTGGGTGTTGGTTTCAAATACAGTCTTAGTAAATAAAACCAGAGAAGTAAAAATTTTAATAATTTATTTTAAGATGTAACCACCGAAACTAATGGTGTATTTTTAACCATACGATTTGCAAGTTTCCTACTTTATTGGCGTGCTTGTGAGACCTACCTGGGCACTTTTTCTTTCCGAAAAAAAGTAAGAAAATGTGTATAGCGTCTCTTGGGGTTTAGGTTAGCAGGCAGGGAAGGGTTTTTTTATTGATAACCAATGCAATATTGAAAATGTTTCGATCACGCAGCACAATCACTGACGGGAGATGAGCGGATTTTAGAATTAAGTTTATATGTTTATGGTTTCAATCAACTATTTAAGAAAGTGCTTTACTCACGAAGGATCTGAGTAGCTGCCTGCGTGTGCGAAATATTGGCGCCTATACTAGTATAATTTGTTTGCACTCAGCCTTCCGCACCAGCTCGCGCGCTACTACGTTCCGCTTGAAGCAGAAATATTGTATTTTACGTTTTGATCGATTTTGTTCTAAGCCAACAGACACACACATATATATATATTATTTTTAATGACATCCCAAAACGTGTTCTGGAAACTATGATTGACTACTCTCGACCTTAGGCCTCACCATAAGAATCACTGCAACAGTTCATCTTTCCTATGGAAATTCGCTAATAACACCAACTAAAATATTGTAATCCCTAACAGGCTAAAGGTTAATTATCAATGTTCACAAAAAAGTTTGAAGTTTTCGATATTTTGTCATATATATATCAAAATCACTGATATATCGATACAATAAAAGTATCAATAAAAATGTACCGATTTATTGTTGTTATTAGCGAATTTCCATAGGAAAAATGAGCTATTGCAGCCTTATGGTAAGACCCAAGGTCGGGAGTAGCAAAAGAGCACCGATCATGGTCCCCAGAACACGTTTTGGGGTGTCATTAAAAATCATATATATATATATATATGTATATATGTGTTCGCCCTCTAGCGGCTCCATTTTAAGTCCGATTTGGTTGAAATTTGGTACACATATTGATTGTCTACGTCGCTCGGACGAGATCGTTAGCCAAAAAAATCCAACAATCGGAAGCACGTTTTTTGACCAGAAGTAACTATTTTTTGAAATTTTTCCTACAAGAATGAATTTGTTTTTGAGATTTTTCTACAAATATTAATTTAGGATGTTATTCTGCACATTTTTTTTTTTACGAGACCTTATAGCTAGCTTGGTTTCCCCAAAATTGATCAAAACGTAAAATACCATAGAAGTACCCGGTTCAACGGCATGTGATGTATTCTACCGTGGAGTTGGCGTGCGAAGAACGCAATTCATTGTGTATTGAAGATACTCCCAATATGCGGAATGGCGTGGAAACCATTTTGCAGCTATCAGCACCGCCGTGAATAGACCTATTTCCCAAATTGTTGGTTGAAACCCTAACACATAGGGCTTTAAACTTAATTTTGGAAATTTGCTCAACTCACGTCAGCGGTTCAGCTGCGTGGTCGAATTATCTCTATTTTTAACTGTGGCCATTGCGGTGAATACAGCAAAAATAAAATCCTATCCACAAATAAACCAATCAAATAACCATGCAATTTAAGGAATCCACGAGTATATGAATCTGAGTTTGATAAGCAGGTCTTCTTTTAGTGTTGGGAACTGGCTAAAAAAGTATTTTTTCCCAATTCCACGTTTAACCAGTGAAACATAAAAAAACTTCGTATTTAACCCTAGAACACTAAGGTGGTTTTAGCCAAACGTAGTTACTAAACCTTCGTCTGCCAGACTACTGTTTAAAAAGGGTAATAAACCAAATTAAAAATATTAAACAAATATTTTTACTCTCATAACTTTAAATAAGGAGTCATTATAAACACATTCAATACGTTTTACAAAATTTTTAGTATGTGGCATCGTCACAGGAACACTTTGCTTGGTACTCCTCACAAATTACTCTTGAGCACTTCTGACAGAAGAATGGGGTCATTTTTCTCTTTGCTGAAGGGTAGAATGTGCATATCTTGTGATCCTGTTGTTGTCTTATATCCAGTACAACTGTCTTACATTGTTCAGGAACATAGTTCAGTTCTTCACCAATATCATATGAGTAACTACCAGTATCATACCAATAACTAAACTAACGTAAATACTAATGCTTAGTCCACCAGACTACGCGAACCTAAAAACTAGTAAAAAAAATGCACGTACGGACTTACTATACTGACCATATAATTAGCTAGTGCTCAAATGAAGGTACACAGAGTGGTGGTCCGCTCGGTGGAGAGGAAGTAAGGGAAGTAGAAAAATCGATAGTTCACAGTAGTCTGTCAGACTAAGCGTTAGTGTTCTAGGGTTAATCAAATGTATGTATTCCATGCCAAAGAAACTCTGAATATATTTATCTCTTGAATGTTAGGTTCTAGTCTAGGTGAACATTTTTTATCATAGTCTGTGTATTTTTTTTTTTTTTTTTTTTTTTTTTTTTTTTTTTTTTTTTTTTTTTGCTATCCATGCCACTTTGGGCCTTTCGGCTAACGAGCATGTTTTTTTGGGTTTTTAATATTTTTTATGGTCCCCCGCGGGATTTGAACCCGGGACGTCTTGCTTATGAGGCAAGTACCATAGCCGTTGAGCTATGACAGAGGACGATAGTCTGTGTAACCACGAACAAACTAAGAAAAGTAAATCACAGCTAAGAAGGGAATTCAGCAGGAATATACATCGTATCGCAAAAAATAAACTGAACAACTATGTTCACATGTAAATATTTTAATAACAGATACATAGGAAGTTAATTAAATTAAAAGTAACACACATATTCTTAAGTATTCTCAAAAAACTTCAACACGGTTCCTATTGTTAACAAAAAGATAGTCAATACGGTTATTTAACTCTGACCACACTCCATGGCACATTTCATCAGTTATGTTTGTGAAGGCTGTGTTAATTCTAAATCTTAATACTTGCACATTGGAGACTTTTGACTTACACACTTGGTAATGGACAAAACCCCAGACGGAACAATGACATGGTGATAGGTCTGGAGAATATGTTGTCAAGTGACTCTCTTACACATTATTTCCAATGCGATGGGGCACCATCTTGTTGGAAAATCACATTAGGCTGTAGTCTTTAACTGTGGGTGTGAAAAATGCACTAGCATGTCTAGATAAATGTTACCGTTAAAATTGTTTGTTCAAGTAAGAAAAACGGACCAATAAGTCGGTCATAAGATATAGCGCACCATACATTCAACTTGATGTCTGGAATATGTTCTCGAATTTAATATGGCTGTTCAGAGCCCGTATTCTCACTTTTCCGCAGACATGAAAGCTTTCATTAATAAACAAATTATCAATCACAATTATTGCAAAGTGTATGCGTTTACATTTGTCGTCTGTTGTAATTAGTTGTACGATTAGCAATTTATAACTTTCCACATTCAAATGTTTCACTGGTACTCGGTGAACGCTAGATTTTGACAAATTTAATTCACGTGCTACAGTGCTAACAGATTTTTGAGGACTACGAAAAAATGATTGTTGCACAGTCTAAACAACTTGAGTGTGTTTAGTC
>JAGFPH010008853.1:33819-47381 GCA_018207615.1 Philaenus spumarius
TCCTGCCATTGCCTTAAGTGTTTTTTGCTTCCAGTTAACAGAAACTTATCTCACCTGGCTCGAATGCTGTGAAAAAATGATTGTTGCACAGTCTAAACAACTTGAGTGTGTATAGTCCTGCCATTGCCTTAAGTGTTTTTTGCTTCCAGTTAACAGAAACTTCTCTCACCTGGCTCGAATGCTGTTCACGATGAAGAACCTTGACCATAGCGTCTTCTAATCTTATTTAGACTAAAATATCCGATTTTGTTTGAATGTACACTCTACGGTATATTTTGCAGTTTAAAGCTTTGATCAACAACAATGGATCAGTTGATATTTTCAAATGATATTGAGTTCTGTTATCATTTGGTCATTTTTAAAATGGTCAAGTTATTAAGTTTTTTTTTACCAGACTTCTGTTGTAAGATGTCGGAAGTAAAGCAAACAGTAGGTGAACAGCTTTAAAGCTGACAGGATAGTTTGTTTTCGGCTATCGATTAGTTTACAACGTTTTACTATAATATTTAAGTAAAACCCCCAATGGACGTACAAAGCTCGTCATAATACAATTGGAATAGAAATGCATGGACGTACTTTGTACGTCATCAAGCGCTAAGGGTTAAGCTAAAAGATAATTTAATGTAATAAAACCTTTCAAATAAAAACAACGAAACAAATATCGTAAGGAATAAAGTTCAGCCCCAACGAGTCCCGGTTACATTTTGTATCCAGGTGTACGGAATGGGACATAACATATGGGGTAGTGTCTGCTCACGATCGGGATCCTGGTCTCGTATTTATTTTATCTGTGTAATATAAATACAGTTCGCCATAAATACATATATTTTACATTATTGCATAGCTCCTCGTTCTGGCCTAAAATGTGTATATTATTCATTTTTAGTGCGATAGTTTGAGTAAATAAGGGGTTTATTTGCCGTTTAAATACATTTATATATTTCACTTAAAGTATGTTCTTTATTAATTTGATTGGTTTAAATAACTTTTGACAAAACAGTATTTTGTTATTTGGTTTTATTTTATAGTCTAAAATCTCCTTTTTTAAATGTTATTTGTATGTGTTATACTTAATGAATGTGTTGAAAAGATAATCCGGGTTCACATATTAAAATAAACGGTACCAGGAACAGGCACATACTTTCTCACAAACACATTTAAATTATTAAACAGATTCACTGTGACTTGTAGGGTGGGGTAAGAGAGGTGATTTTTTATTAAAGTAGAAGATTAACTAATAAATATTATTATTATTATCTAGAGAGAAAACTATTCGATCGATTTCGAACAAATTTGCACCACACACGTCAATTAGGCTCTGTAGGCCTATAGATACGAAAAACGGTTTTAAAAACAACCCCCTTTATGGCCAAAAAACCCCCAAAATCAGTTATTATTATTATTATTAGCTAAACGAATTTTTTTTTAAAGATTCGGTTTTTTGCATATGGTAGGGTACATTAAAGGCTACAAATAAGCAAAATTTTATCAAAATCGTTAGAGCCGTTTTTTATAAAAAAATAATAACTCATTTTTTGGGGGTTTTTTTGCCAAAAAGGGGGTTGTTTTTAAAAAAAATTCAAAACCGTTTTTCGGGCATCTATACAGGCCTACTTGACATGTCTGGTGCAAATTTGTTTGAAATCGATAGAATAATTTTCGCTCCAGCTTTGTATGCATACAGACATACGACATACATACAGACATACATACAGACATACAGACATACATTCAGACATACAGACAGACATTTTGTACAAACCACTTTTTTGGTCTCAGGGGGTCTCAAAACGAATATTTCCACAAAAATCTCAACATCGATTTTTTTTTGCGATCACTACTTTCTCTATACCATATAGTATAGTGAGAAAGTAAAACGGAAAAAGATTTACAAAATCTTATCCCGGCACAGTTTTTCACAGTTAGGGGAAACCTTAAAAATCCCATTTACCTTATCCAAAAACGACCAACGCCTAATAATAGATTTTAACAACGAATATGCATAGTGATAAAGTAATAAATTAAAAATTGCACTGTTTTTCCGAATTCGGCTTAGTTAAGTCAATATCCGCTATTTTGTTTTTTTACAAAAACTAATTATCACTCCAGAAATGGATAAGATATTGGTATAAATATTTTGTATATTACGCGATTTACAAATAAACAAGTTAAGGACAAAAAACTGAAAACGTATTTTCCTGGTAATGGTCTACAGTATCTATGTTCAGCCATTTTATGTTTTTAACAAAACTATGCGTCGCTACCTTAATTTACTACTGTGACAAATTCTTTACTCATTCGTTTATTTCCAACAATATAATAACTTCCCCTACACCAATTTTACATATTAACCCCTATCCGTTTTATTTAGAGCATGCCTGGCGTGCTCAGACTTGATGTTTGTGGAAAGAGGGCGGAACAAAACCAACGGTGGTTGGCACGCTTTCAAACTAACAAGATATAAATAGTTATCTGAATTTCAACTTACAATTTTTTTCTAAATAATATTACTATAATATTTAGCTAAAAAGAACAATGGACAAGTAGAGTACAACACAGAATATAAATGTATGGACGCACGATGTACGTCACACATGCTGAAGGCTGAACATTCATTTGTTTTTATTTACACCAAATTCCTATTTATCGAGATTCCATTATCCAACACAATGAACCCTCACTCAGTCTGAGGGTCTGTTTATTTATCGTACTATCTGAGATGGTTCCTCTTCTCTCAACCCACGCTCCTCTGTAATTGGCTATTAGGGAGGTTTGTAAATTAAGAATACCAATTATCAGAGGGGTTTAGTTTTGTAGCTGACAAGATGCGAGTTAGTATTGCTTTTATTTGTTCGGCCAATTGTATTTATCGTTCGACGTTTATTGCTTTAGGAATATTTATTTAGTTCAAGTTTATTATTCGACTGTAAGAATAAAATAATAAATTGCAACAAAGAAAATATTTTAAAAAATACTAGCAAAACAATAATAGGTAATAAATTGAATTTCCATTGTTAAAATTAGTTCCTAAAGATGGATCCCAATTTTTTTTTAATTTGCCCTCATTTTTTCAAAAAAATGAAAAATCGCAAAATCAAATATTTTTTAAATTGTAGTCTTTTTGACAGAAAAAAAATAATTTCGAAAAAATGTGTGTCTATTTAACTCGAGGTTTTGAGGTTAAAACCTTGGCAGCAATAAATATTTTTTTGGGATTAATTTAAAAATGCACTCTTTTCACCCCTACCATTTCAACCCTTATTATCGCTCACCTCTAATCGACTGTAGGAATTGTAGAGGAATTGGTCCTGAACCGGTTGAAACCATTTCCAGCTCTATTCAGAGCTGTTTACAGTTGTTTTTTTAACCAAGCTATTAAAGAGCTAACTTGATTGGACTAACCGAAGATGTAACGAGGGGGGTTAAAATATCAAATGTGAAGGTAGGTCATGTAATAAAATAATGTAAAGCTTATTAAAAGAGAAACAGAATTTCGCAAAGTAGAGCTTAGTATCTTGCTTCGTTTCAAAGTAATGGACATCCAACTTCTGGAAAATTATATTTTTATTATAATATCAAAGCGGGTTATTAATTATTTAATATTAGGAATAAGTAGGTTGTTGAAGGTAGTTATTATTTTTTAAAAGGTTATTTCGTCAACGTTTTTATAAGTAGATTTTAAAAACAATTTACTTAAACCATTTGCAATTCAATTTCTTAAATCAAAAAGATGCAATGGGTAAACTACCTTTATTAAATAATCGTTTATACACTTACTAATCAACTAAATTCACAATATACACATATTAGCACTAGAATTGTTTAGTTTAGAGAATGTGGTCACTTCAATCAGATAGATTAAAATGATGTTGCTACCCCTATACAATAAAAATACACTGCACTAACTTCCTACAAGCTATAAGCTTGTAATATTATTCTTAAGTGATATAAAAAAAAAACATTTGCAAGTAGTTTACTAAGTCAAAGTAATGAAATCAGTTAACTAAACTTAAAATTAAATAATAATTCAAAAAGCCAACCATATTAAATAAATTGCATTAACATTAAACACCCATATGTTAAACCGCCAGCACTGATCATAAAATTATTATTTTAACCACAAGTGACTTCAATATAGTTACTAAAGTCAATCAATAGCGATGCATTGCCGGGTCCACTAGTATATTTTATATTTAACGAAGGACTATATATTAACCATAACCATATATTGTTTTATTATAAACTAACGGGCTCTGACTGCTGCTCGCTTAGCTCATCAATCTTCGCGGTCACTAGAGGCTTCGCCACATCTACATTCGTGGCGAAGCAAATACAAACAGATTATTATATACTCTGATATTTTCATGGAAATTACGATTAATTCAGACAAAAGCAATTTGATTGTTGCAGGGTGGTGGGGATAGCAGTAGGGCCAGAGTGTTTGGGGTATAAAGGAGGAACTATCTAGTTCCTGTAACACATGCGGTTACACTGTCAATGTACAATACTTTTAAACAACAAGCAAAGGTCGGCAAGTAGACGATTCTGTAGCATACTCTATTTTAATTGCATCATACCAAAATAGTTTACAAACACAAAATAAAGGAATTGCCAATTTTAAATCAATTAAGTGAAAATTTTATAATTTTTCAATACATCGATATTTTTTGTTCTTGGGTTATAACTTGTTATTGAGCTCCGCCCCTGCTCGCATCTCTCCCAGGGCTATAGAATACAAGGGCTGGACCAGTCCGCCAAGGAAAGCGTTCCCGCCACTGCCACTGTGATGACGTCACGGTGGTAACAACTGCTCCATTCCCAACGCTTCTTATAAGTATTTCTGCTACAATCATTTTAATTTCTTAGCAACGCTGTAACATTTTTATGATGCGCTCTTCTTTAGTTTTAGTATTGACACTACACAAAGCAATAAATAGACTGTAAACAATTAGTCTAAAGATGTAAGAAGAAGACAGGGTTACAATAAAACTAACTAATTCGTAGGTAATAAACCGATGTAGTGTACTAATGTTAGCATACTTTTAATGTGATTCTCTGAAACATTTCTGAAAACTGAATATGAAATTGAACAAAATATGCCACATTATTGAAAATATTTGTATTCATTATAATAAACCACCAAAACTTGAATGTAATACTGCAGTTTAATAAAACATGTGTAATACTTATAAAATAAAACACATAAAAGTTACACATAAGTAAAGTTAATACTTACACATAATGAGTAGCTTATATGCAGATATGCACATGACATAATAATTACTGCTGAAATAAAATATTTAAAAAAAAACTGCTTTATAGAAATTTTCCTTTCCTAGGCCTTAGGGAATAGTTAATTTAATAGTTGAATTTAAACAATTGAACTATTTAAATTTAAATTAATACTGAGCAATTTAATTTAGTCTAGAAGTTTAACTTAAAATTATGTTTTATTTTTGTCATCAATATTTGTATTACTCTAGGTTATAATTTGATTATAATTATTTGTATATTATATATTTATTTATATCTAATTATTCTGACAATTTTAAGTGCATTTTGCTAGTAAAGATTTTTTTAAATATTTTAACTTAAAGCTGCAGAAGAAATTACTTGAGGATCTTGGTAACTTTTTAACATAAAGTAATCTGGCTTGCAACTCTTACATTAAATAAATAATATTTTTTAATGTTTATTTTAATTTGAAGCTGATTACTTAAAAATTGTTCTTTTAAAATTTTGAGTTATCAATAATTACTGGTACTCTAAGTTTAAATCTTATTATTATTTATATATTATATATTTATTTATTTATATCTCATCATTCTGAAAATGTTTGTTTTAATGTATTTTATTAGTAAAGGTGTTTCTTGGAATATTCAAGTAACGCTGCAGACAATATTAGCCTACTTGATAATCTTGGTAACATTTCATAAAGTAATCTCGTCTGCAACGTAACATTAAATAAATAAATACCTTGCTAAACATATAACTTAGGTAATTGTGTGTATTGTATAATTTTTTAAAGAAATTCGTGGAATGCCTCTTCGAGAAAATTAGCCTTAAACGCGAAAAAGGCGAAAATCTCGCGGAATTATATACCTTCTTTAAACACTTGTACTGAACAAAATAATTACTCAATATTAACCAAATTTGGTAAACATATAATTTAGGTGGTTGTGTGTATTGCATAATTTTTTAAAGAATTATCATCTGCAACGTTATATCAAATAACACGTGAGAGCTAAGGCGAACCGTGCTTACACGGCGTGTCATGGTACCAGAGTGACGTCACATAGGAGGGGGGGCAAGAGGAAGGTTGGAACAGTCGGCGAGCTTCAACATCAAAGAAGTGGACCAGCCCTTGTATTCTATAGCCCTGCATCTCTCCCCACTCGGTAAGCATCTACACTCGCATCAAGCAAATGTAAATACATTATTGTACACTTAGGCAGAGGCATTTAGATCGGGACATGGTTGGGGGGCAGAAGTACCCTAGATCCTGATGCATGCGGAATAAGTTCAGAGCTTTTGCGACAGTGACTGGAATCTCTGTATATATAAAAGAATACGTTTTGACAGGCTGACTGATTCATAATGGACGTAGAGTAAACTATGGTAGCTAGAGCCTTCGAAATTTTCAGGGTACCTACATACCACTATGTAAAGCATCACTGAGAAAAGATTTTGCAAAATATTTATTTTAAGGATCAAAAATGGTCAAAATGCGGGTGTTCACCCGCAGCTCTATAACAGATAAAACAGCTTATTTGAATCAGCGTTTGTCGAATGCAGTTACATTAATTACCATAGCAACCAACTTAAGGGGATTCCCTACTGAAAAATTACCATTTTCCAAAAAAAAAAATAATAATATTTTCTTTTTTTCCTGATTCTATAGTTTATAAGGTTTAAGAAAAACATAATATATGCCACAAAAGTTCTTTATATCAGTGTGAAAAATGTATTCAAAGCAAGCGCGTACCTACTTCAGGTCGAGTTAAACTTCTTTATGTTTGTTATTTGGACTAAAAACATTTTTTACTTTTTTAAAGTAATTGCAAAGAAGGACAACAATTGTACCACCTTAAAGAATCAATGACAATTTGGAAGACGTACTGGGCGAAGACTAAGATGGTACATACAATAAAACAAAATTAAGATTTTACGAAGAAGAATGCTCTTTAACCTTACCTTATTCAACGCTTATTGCAAACACCTGAGTTAGCTATTTACAGGAAATAACAAATAAATACAATGCATATAATAAACAGTTTGTTTATTAAATTTCACTGTTTTGATAATACGTTTAACAAAGAAAAACTTATGTGCCCTTAAAGAAAAATTATTTAAAAAATTAATATGCCCTTAAGTACAAAAGAAAAGAATTTAAGAAAAATTTACTTTTACAATATTAGCTTTAGTTAAGTTCAAAAAGATCCCTCCCCGAAAATAAAAATTGAAAAACCCTCCCCATTGATAATGAATAAAAATTTGTACTATTAAATTTACAAGATTACAAAATTAGATACATTGCACCATGGATTTATTAATTACATTTATTTTGTTGGCCAACCTTAATACTAAATCAAATTAAATAATAAAAATAATGGCGTTTAATGTTTTTCTGAGACGTCTCTCATGAAAAAAAAAAGTTTTAAATTTTATATGAAACCCTTTGGGATTGTAGTTCCAAAAATTTGCTAGCAGTCCCATCCAATAATTGTTTAATTAAAAAGAAATTGAATACAGCTTTTATCAGATTATTTTTGTATTTTTAAATAAAATAGCCTTTGTTAATTATTGATTTCAAGAGAATGGTAATTGCTAATTTGAAATTTTATATATATTATTTATTCATAGTCACTGACATTTCACTGAGTTGTTGTTTTACACTAATTGCTCTTTTCGAAGACAGAATGTTCAAAGTTTAGGCCTATTCATGTTGTATATTTTGTTGTTGCTTGAACCAGTTGTACACTATGAACAAAATACAACATAATTTTAGTTTCAGAACTAAATGGTTAAGTCCAAAAATCATTTATAAAACAGAATTGTAAGATCATGCATGAAACTGTATTGTATTTTCATGCATGAAACTGTATGGTAACATAATGCATGAAACTGTATGGTAACATATTGTTTTGTAAAATTGATCACAGAAAACTTTGAACAGACACTATTACTCTATTAATATATTTCTCCTTTATATAGTACAAAAGGCTACTACATTTTAAACTGAAATTTGTTTAAGGCTTATAGGCTATATAACAATGTTAAAAGAAATGGCTGTTTAGATTAACAAAATCACTCTGTAAACTGCAGAGATATAGTTATATTTAAAATTCAGACAGTATAAATTATTATAGCAACTCAGATGGAATAGAATTAATAAATTTGGTTTAAATCTTTACCTGGTAAGAGAAGTCAAAACGCTTAAGGGTGTTCACGTGCCGCACTTAAAAACTAAAAGACTATGTCAGTTTAACCATTTAGGTTTTTTACTTAGAATTTTGACAAACTATTTCTTCATTGTATGACGTGCACTTTGAAGGTCTTTTCAAGTTCAAGGTTATTTTAAGAAGAAAGAGACGAACGAACGCTTACATAACTTGCCGTTATCTACGCATGCGCGGTGCTGAATTGTGCAGTCATTGAGAGTCAGCTGTGTAGAGTTGTGTCCGCTAAACGCCAGATGCCGTGAGCGTTCAGTTTATTAAGTGGTGATTTATATCGAGTTTAACGAGAGTGCATTTTTGATTCAAATAGTGGCGCGCTACTTGAATAACGTCACACAATGTTTAGTATTAGGCTTTCAATGCCTCCAATATGTAAGTAAAACATATCTTGACTACAAATACTGTTTGTGCAAGTTATTCCCCTCTATGGCTGCTAAAATAACTAATGGAATCTTTAAACTCGATTTCCCGCAACTTTTCAATATTGATATTTTTTACACAAAAGTTCTTATAACTTTTTAACTGCTAAAGCTACAGTGATGAAATTTTTACCACATCTTAAGTAGATTATAATGCAATTTGTGGGTATTTGTATTCCTCTAGGACAAATATACGATTTTTTTTAATGTGTAAATCACAAATTCGTTTTTTATATACATATTTTTTTTTTTGTAAGGTCATAACTACTAAACTTTTAGTGGTAAGAATATGACTATAACCAAATATTTAGTGCTTTTTATATACTTTAAAACATGATATCAAACGGCCAAATTGGTTCAATAGTAAAAAAGTTATAAATGATTTAAAAAAACATATTTTTTGTCTAAAAAAAACGAAAAAAACTCAAAAAGGTATGTAAAGTATATTTGTTTGCTGATTCCTGTAAGTGTAAACAACTTTTTATGTTCTAATGAATGTAAAAAAAAATAGTTCATAATTAAAAAAGGCCTATTATAGAAAACCCCTATTTTCAGTAGGGAATCCCCTTAAACAAATTTATAATCAGTTAATTATTTTTCACAACAAACAGTATTTTTCGGTTAGGTTAACAAAATAAAAACAAGCTATAAGAAAAAAATAAATGAAAAAAGATACTGCATTATAATTCAAACATTTGTTGTTACATATCACAAATAAAACAGCTGATGGGGATCCAAACCTATACTGAACCAACACAAGTTTCTTGAAATGATTTAGATTTTTACCATAGCAACCAAAGTGCCAAATTTAGAATAAGGTAATTATTCCTTTCAAACCAAAAGTTTTTTTATTCTTTAACAATCAACAAAAAAGGCATACTATATTATAATTCAAAAACCTAACAATATAAAATTGTGTCAACTTTATTCTTTACCAGGCCTATTGACCAGTTTGAAAAACAGTTTTATTATATCACAGTTTGGTCATATTTTATAACTTGAAAATTGCAACTCTTTTATATAAAAATCTCTGTCCTCATCAATCATCATTCCTGTGAAAATGCTCGATTTTGGTTAAATCTGTTTGTATTACTTGTTTGTTTCTTTATTACAACTTAGTGTCTATTCAGTTTTTCTTAAACCATCCTTTACATTTACCATGAACTTCATGCTTATTGATTTCATCCAACATAAAACTATCTCAGTATTTGGTATAGTTATGAAAGTAAAAGAAATAAGTAGAATCGACAGCTATTTTTTCTTCAGAAAGCTTTAAAGTATCGATTATTTGACAACAGAAAGCAACGTCAGGTTGTCTAGGACCCACTACCCATGTTTACTGATTACTCACTCAACCCATGTCTTTGATCTCGTCCTATAACGTATCTACCTTTCCGTTTCCCCAAAAGAATATATTTGTCACATCTATACGTTATTTACGAATTCTTTGATTTGATGTTAGATTTGTTATTTTCTCCCGCGGGGTTGGGAAATTGTCGAGAATGTTCAGAATGATTTGAAATCACCACTGATTATGGTGTATTTAATA
The DNA here is from genome assembly GCA_018207615.1 of Philaenus spumarius. Classification (NCBI taxonomy): domain Eukaryota; kingdom Metazoa; phylum Arthropoda; class Insecta; order Hemiptera; family Aphrophoridae; genus Philaenus; species Philaenus spumarius. The sequence continues at coordinate 44,247 of JAGFPH010008853.1, forward strand.
AAATATTTCCTGTTAATTGTAAAAATATCTGGTAATCAAAATAAATTCAAAAGGTTCTTCTGTAGACTTTTTAGTGACAAACATATTTTTTTAGACTTTTCAAACGCTACACTGAATTATTATAATTGCATTGTATCAGCTGTGAGTGAATCAAATGTACGAATATATAAATTATTTTCTACTGGCTCGTAGGAAAATGCACAAGGCCATAAACCTTTTAACCAATAGTAGTCGCCGTACTATCCAATCACAGACTGAGATAGGTAGATGTTATAGAATGGTACAGTAGCAAGATAGCTGCCACATATCTAATGAGTTGAGTAATGAATGTATGCCATTGTGTACGATCTACTAGTTATGTAGACTGCGTATCGGAATGTACTCCGGTAGTATTGTCTTATTACCTCTGTTAATAAAATCAGTGTTTCGAAATACTTGCGTTCGTTATTATTATTGCCATACGGTCGCAACACTACTAATATATATCTTACACGCAGCCAGCTAATCAGTGCCGTCGTGAGAAGACCTAATTACTAAAAAGTTGGTTGATACACTAAAACATATTTTAAACTTAATTTTTTAAATTATATCAATTCAAGTCAGAGGTTTAGCTAGGTTGACGAATTGTTGTCATTATTATTACAAGGTGAAGGGTAACTCTCACAATTCTATGTCTAACCTATAAATTCGAGTAAACATAGACCATTTCAATTTTATTTCTTCCAAACCAAAACATCTATGACTCAAAATACTTTATTTGTATGCCTCTTGGGCGTCAGGTTCTAGGGTAGCCTACCGAAAGGTTGTTGACCTTAATAATATGTAAATACGGAAATCGCTTAAACAAAGAAAAGTAAACCGTTATTCAGCTATTCAAATATATTATTTGCTGTATTTATACTACAATCTGATGCAATGGGAGTAAGTAAGTCCAACAGGCATTAAAACCACTACCATTCAGTGCCAACCACCTATCCTGGCATAAACGTGAGCAAATGCCATAAATTTCAATATTTGAATGGAAAACGAATAGACAATCTCGCCATTCTGAATGTCCTTTAGGCCAGAAATACACTTGCACTAAAAAGAAGCGAGACGCACACTTTCAATTGGATAGGAAGTAATACACAGGAACTGCTGATACCTATCTGACGCCAGCGTCACTCCGAGATGTGCCCATATCTAGCAGTATCCAACCTGCTATCGGGCAGTACACATTTGCAGCCGCGTCCTGTTCCCCATCTACGTGAAATTAATGTTTAAACACTATGTCTGACGAAAATATGGACATAGAACTTTTCATTGGGGAGGTGAACATTCAAACAGTGGGTGTGGGAAAGCATTGGCGAAGCCTTTTTCGAGAACTTCAGCCAAAAAACGGAACAAGAAAAATATTCAACCAGTAAGTACAATTTTGTACAAACGTTATGGACTATTGTAAAATCGAGTGTACGTACGTCCGTGAGAAACAAAATAGTATATCAGCTAATTTCATACAAAAAAACTAGAATACAGAACTTTTTCAAAAAAACCTGTTCTGGGGACCATGATCGGTGCTCATTGATCACTCCTGACCTTAAGTCTTAATTACTACAAAAGTAACTACAATAGCTCATCTGATAATGCCAAGTGACAAATTATTTATACATATTTAGTCATATCGTACACCATAACTCCCAAATCAACAACTCCTATAAAAGCGAATGTACGTACGTCCGTGAGTATCAAAATAGTATAGCGTGCGCAAAGTCCCGTAAAAAAAGGTTTAATTTTAAATATATTGTTGAGCAGCTGTCAACATGTAACAGCTGATTTTGTTCATCATCTGTAATACTTGAACAAAACTTACACTTTGTGGTTATGTTTACAACTTCTATATATTTATAATGTCTGGAAATTGATATATTTGTGTATGAGTTATAGTAGACTATCATAATTTTTATAATTCAACTTTCTCTATTAAAGTATTTGTACACAAAGTATGAAAAAACAACTTTTTCTTTTATCTTTTGAGTGATTGTACGATCCATCTCGGTAGTTGGCCAATGAGAAACTATCAACGTTTGACGCCGATGGGACGCAGATTGAAATGAAGCAAGTGTGTAGCGAGCTTTAGACTGTTGCGAACAACACCTGTTGATAATAATGAGAATACATATAAATAACTAAACATATTTCAAGCTTCGCGTAAAAACGAGTCTAAAAACATTCAATATTTCCGAAAGTAAAAATAACCTCCACAACCTTTAAGCCTTTTTGCAACAACTCCACTCCATTAGCGGACTTCCGCTTCTGAGAGAAACATTTTTTAAATTAGTAAATTATTGAATCGCCAATTTCCAATCCACTAATGGAATTCTAAAAATATGGCTTCAATCTAAAATTAACTTTATCACCGTTACAAATCACGACTCTGTTTTTAATTCCATACAAGATCTGTTAAAAGCTATTTAGTCGGTCCTAATTTGCATTTCTTGAGGGTCTCGGCTACTGTTAAAGGTTGTTTTCGTATTCTCTGCACTAAATAATTATGAATAATTAAAACGATTTTTGTTTTAAAGCGTAATTTAAAAAAAATAATAATAATTTTAACTCTAAGATGAGTCGTAGTTATGAGTAAAAATGTCGTAAAAATGTTCGTGTACAGCGTTACATATATTTATTCACAATTAATGTTGTAGTGTTAATTTTTATAGTTTAAGGAAAGTGGCTATAATTTGTGACGCAGCTTTAACCATGTATGCAGGGTGTTTCTAAAGTGAGTTTCGAGTATCGAACAAAATTAAAAGTTAATTTTGAAATATGCCACAAAACTCTTCTATTCGGATCAACTTTTGTTATATTTTACAAAAAAACACTATAAAATTATAAATGTAGATTTTACAAAATCTTTACAACAGAGCAGTTGCGATTTGTCAGCTCTGCGAATAGCACAATCATTGCGCAAACATTGCACAATCATTACACAAACATTGCACAATCATTGCACAAACATTGTACAATCATTGCGCAAACACTGCACAATCATTGCACAAATATTGGAAGTATCTGGTAGAAGTTGAGGAATCCATTGCGCAGTTTAGTTATTTTATGGATAGAATTTTAAGGACCGTTGTAGAATTTACTTCCTTTACG
>JAGFPH010008854.1:0-13643 GCA_018207615.1 Philaenus spumarius
TCCACGCTAACTCAATTTAAAGTTGGCCGAACCAATTATGCTATTTAAAAATTTGGAGTCGCAAAAACTATGCAATGGAACAAGTTTAGTTAAAAAGAAACTTATGAATCATGTGTTAGTAGCAACTGTGTTGACTGAAAATTGTAAAGTTTATTAAGCTTTAATTCAAAGCAAATTATTAGTTTAAAGTGACCTGTCATTAAAATGTAAACAACTTTTGGAATTCTCCTTAGTTCTGCGATGAGTATAATTAAAACACAAGGTTAATCAAGAGAGAAAAAATTTACGAAATCCTTGCTTTTCGAATGGCCAGCTTTATGGGGCGTTCAAGGGTCACACAACGACAATACTCAAAGCATTCTGTGTATTAAAGTAAAATCTGAATAAATTAATTTTGATCACAATGTCGGCAGTTCGAGTTTGTGCGGAAACAAAATCTCATTCATAGTTCTTGCACAATCATACATATATATCGAATTAATTACATCTGATTTGCAATTTTTTATAATTTATGTTTAGGAACTATTCAAATTACGAGATTATTGTAAAACAATTTTAAGTACAGTAATTGCCAACTGAGTATTACTTACAATATTAATGAGGAACAAGTAACGTTATTTTATTTTAGCATTGCTATTTTGCAATAGTTATCTGTAGCCTTATTGTGCAATGCTTCTGATGTTTTACTGTAATTAATTTTACTGAAATTCCATAGAATACTTTTCAGAAATAAAACAAGTTGATAAAATTAGTATAAATTATCGGTTAAAATTGAATATATAATTGTTGTTATCATATCAGTTTTACTTAAAAATGTAGTATTTACAAATTTATCATGGGTTTTATTTTGCTGATAATAATTGCTATTTATAATTCTCGCATTATAAAAATTACGATCTAGTGGTCACAGGCAAGTCAATGAGCCCTCAGCTTGTAATTCGTATTTGAATGTTAAAAAAAACTTACAATACTCTTCTAGTACAAGATAGGACGCCTGAAAGACAATCGTTAAAATATGCCGTTGTACATTTTTGTCAAAATTTGAGACAAGTTAGTTTTTGTATGACCTATACTTGGCGAATAAAAAAAAAATATTAACTGTTTATTGCTTTAGAACTACATATAATATTTTATAGTAATACCTTTATTCTTTATTTAATTTTTATTTTTATCTGAAACTATTGTATTTTTATTTTGAGGATACGTATTTCTTTGCCTCTGTTGTGTTTCTCTTCCTGATTAATTTAAAATCCACACACATGATATTACTTACGGCAGTGAAATGTCTATTTACAAATTAAAAATAAATCATTTTCACAAACAATTCCACAGTTGAGTAACAAAGCTTTCATTACCAGAAAATAGTTTGCGTTGTATCACAATATCTATAAAATATTACGAACTCTAGAATAAAGTTTTCAAGCATTATACAAATTATTAAATAAATATAATCGAGCTTGACTCGAGAGAAATATTATTTCTAAAAGTAAAAATAAAATATAGAACACAATTCTAACAAAAATACGTTTATTGGTCAAACGCGTTTCAACGACAAAGTCGTCATCTTTAATGACAAATGAGCTACAACTAAATGATAACTGTTATCATCAGAATTGTGTTCTGTATTTTAATTTTACTTTTAGGAAAAAAAATATTATAAGTCAACTGGAAGCAAATTTAATTCAAAGTTTTGCTGAAAGATATATGTAAATTCAAATTTTGAAATAAAATCTAATTGAGATACTTTAATTAAACTTATTCAAGACTTAATATATAAATTACTAACTTAATTTACTTTTCCGCTTCCTACATTAATCAGGAAATGCAGTAATTCACTTTACAGTGTTTTACTTCTTGCGAAATCAACGCATGTACAACCGTTAAAGAAATAAAGTGATCTTGCTAAGATCTATACATAATTAATTTGCTAGGGGTTATTTTGTGAGTAGAACTCCTCCTAGAGTTTTTAACCGATTTTGATGTTTTTGCTGTCATTTTACAGAGATCACTCTGAAGTTGTGCTTCCCTTAAAATGAGCTCAATGTATGTTAAGGGCTTCGCCCCAGTGGCCCTCAAAGTTGCCATGTTAATCTTAAGGAAGGTCAATCTTAAGGAAGAAGAAGAAAGATTTCTTTTGATTTTATCAGTGGCACAAAAACAGCTGTTCGTATGAAAAGCTTAAAACAGCTGATTTTGATCAACAGCTGATTTTGATCAACAACTGATTTGGATCAAAAACGGAATATAATTTTAGGTTAGGTAAATCAAACAATAGCGAAGCATTGCCCGGTCCACTAGTATAAATAAACTGGCTTTTGCAGGAGAACGTGATTTTAATGACAACTTTAAGGCTCTGAGGGTCAGCCTCGTGTATGGTCAAGGCAAAGTGACTACCCTCACGTCCATATAGTGGTTTGCAGTTTGCACAGTTAGGTATAAATGAGTTTAGGATTAACAGTCACGATTAAACCGCAGTATAAAATAAAACAGGCTTTATATTTGATTTCATTTTAAAATAATTCTAAGAAAATTATTATTATTGATGCTTGTACTTTTCAAGGTTTATACGCAAAATCAAATCCTTAGTATCACTTTGCTTTTAAACCTTAGATATTTTGTAAATCTGATATAAGCTACACAATTGCATATTAATTTATGTAAATTGGCTCTATAATTAAACTGTTATTATTTTGTTTTACTATAATGTTTTTTAATGTGGAAGCCCATTTCACCGATCAAAACTTAAATTAGTTTGTTAAAAATAACTGCTATTAGCGTTTCAACACTATTATAGTTAGGATATTAAGTTTGATTAATTTGTAAATTGTATCAATAGATTAATTTCTTCAAACTTAATTTTAATAATCAAACTCGTTTCAACGACAAAGTTGTCATCCTTAGTGATATATGTGCTGCTACTAAAAACGTATACTTCTGATTGCGTAGTATTGTGTTGTTATTAATTCTCGCTCGACAAGCTCAAAGTTTATTACTTAAATGTTAAGATGGTAAATATTTTGTAGTAATTTCACTATAATATTTTGTTGTTTGTATTTTTAAAGCAATACGAATTTACAGCGCATTAGTTTAGTTTAAAAACTTTACACCTTCTTACACAATTTGACTGCAATATTTAATGTATAACAAATTATGTTTAGATGAATTAAATTTCTATTTCGTACGGTTTGATATGCATAATTTTATAAAGTAGTAAACATTAATTCTTCCACTAATAAAGTTCCTAATTAACTAATAAAGCTAACCTGACTATTTGTAGCACCTTCTAGTTTAAATGATATTAATGAATTTAGCACCTAGTTATAGTTTTCTAGGTATTTAATGATTTACCTATAGGCAGGCGTAGGGAATAAATCAAAGTAAAGGACATAGAAAAATATGAAATGCATAATGCATATGAAAACGAAAAGCTACATCCATACAAAATGTTTTGATTCCCTAACAAAAATATCAGTCTAAAACTAGGATACTTAACGGATTAAAAAAACAGGATTTCAAGTTATTTACTAGTTTTTTTAAATCCTGTATTTTTTATTAAAGCTCCTAACTATGTTTCATGCAATTTTATATGTTCCAATGGGAGAAATATATATATATATTTGTCTCGTAGCACTATTTGTTGATCTTGTGTCAGTTAACATTAATTGTTGATCATTTTGAAACGCTTATAAATTAAGTTCTAATTATAGTAGAAAGCTAATTTTGACACCATTCAGAATGAAAAACCGCATATGAAAAGTATCATGTATAGTTATATATACAAAAAAATTGACTTAATTTTAACAACACATTGTTGATCCCAAAATGACCTTCTTTGTTGATCGAAGTTCGTTTTTGTTGATCTAGCTTATTGATCAACAAAAAACTGTTAAAAATATGTTTGTGTTTGTATACAGCGTGTTTCATAAGTAAAGTAACAAACTTCGGGAAATAATTCTGTAGGTCAAAATAAGGAAAAAAGTTTATATAAACACAAACCCGAAAACGCTTCGTTTTCTAGATATCCGCCATTTTGTTTTTTCTACAAAATAATTATTATCTAGAGAACGGTTTGACTGATTGAGTTCAAACTTGAAATAAAGTTTAACCAAACAATTATGTAGCTCAAGAAATATAAGCGATTAAATCCAATCATTATTTTCAAAATGGCGGCTGTTTGAAAATTTTAAACCTAAATTACTCAAAAACAGTATATTTTAACAAAAAATTTCAAGGAAACTTTTTTGTAGCACTTTTGATTTTATATCGGATGGTTTAACTGTCAAAACCATATTTTTATTTCCTTATTTTGACCCATAAAAATATTTATTCCTCGAAGTTTGACACTTTACTTATGGGACACTTGTATAATAGTTTTCCTTTGTTGTTTTTTTTATGCATTGTGCATGTTATCATAAATAATTGTTGTGTGAAATAATATATTAATAATAACTTTTTAGCACTTATGTTGCAATTTTCTACAGATACTACTAGTAAATATAACACAGAGTAAATAAAACTCTTCCGGAAAACGTGTTATCTTAATAATGGCTGAAACTAGAAACGGGAAGTTTGTTAAGAATTTTCTTTGTTTCATATGAGATGGTGGAGAATTGAAGTTTTATTTAATTAATTTAAAACAGCATTATTTTCTGGAAACTCTATCCCTGCTATTACTAAAACTAAAACAATAAAAGAAAAATTTAATTCATGTTTTTTTTTTATTTTGTAATGTTGAAGGTATCGCAGAATTAAATTCCAAGTTATCATTCAACAACGTCTCTTAACTCTTTTGGAAAACGCTTTACTATAGTTCAGCTTGATAGAAAATAGAAGCTGTAAATTATGGTCGGAGTGTTTTGACTTTGCCATAAACCAGGAAAACATCGTTTAGTTTTTTATTTAAAAACAGAAGAAAATAAGAAAGAGTTTTGGAAAACTCGTTACGATATCTGCATAGTGGCTAAAACTAAGGATGCAAAATATTTGTAGAAATGTTTTTTCTGCGCCTTTGGAGATAACGAAGGATATATATTTTTAATTAATAATTTTTAAAACGGAAGAAAATATTTAAATCCTTTCGGAAAACTTTTGACAATACTTCATTGATGGCTGAAGTTGAAAACTTACAATTTGCTAGAAATGTTTCTCTTTATGCCGTATCACATTACACATTTTGATAATTATTCTTAAACTGCAACACATATGAAAACTCTTCTGAAAAACTCGTCATCATACTTAGTAACGGCAACAACTAGAAACAGAAAATTTGATAGGAATGTTTTTATTTTGTGTCGTTAGAAATAACTGGAATAAATGTTTTGGTTATTTATTTTAAATCGCAGAAAATAAGAAAACTTGTTACTACATTTCAGAAACTGTTGAAACAATAAATTTTAATTTTTGTAGGCACTTTTTAATACCGCAGGATTAATGATTAGCTATTTTACAATTTATTTAAAACGGAAGAAAATATTAAATATCTTATGGTAAAAACGGTTACTTTATCGCAAGAATTACTTCCTATAGAATGGGGTACAGAATGCTTGAATGTGAGTTTTAACTCTCTCATCCAGTCTTCTACAGTTAAAACCAACATCAGAGTTAATTATGTTTTAACCTATGTGTACTGATTACTGACACTAGATTTACTTATGCATTATGCTGCTACTCAATTTGTATTATTCTAGCACAAACTAAAGACCTTTTGTTCTTTACCAACAAGAAATATATATATTTTTAATCACACATTCTAAAAAAATAACTTTTTTGCAAGAATGATACACAAAAGTCTTATGGGAGTGCTATCAGAATAACTAATCTACTTAACACAGAAAAGTATATGTTTTAGTATTGTCTCCTTTATACTATATGTGATAGCCATGACCGGATTTTTATTCATTATTTCTACATGAATATTTCTAATCCTGTAAGCACAATTATTTGTTTAAAGATAATTAATTTTATATTTATCAATTTAAGAGAAAATCCTTTTTGTGAAGATGTAATTTCAGTACTATAGAAAACAGAACAGTTAAAATATTTGTGTCAGACTTATTATTCACTTTTACAATGTTTTTATATTATCCTATTTCAAAACATAGCAAATTAAAACTAGTTGAGTGTGCCTGTCTCAAGGAGAGTAGAGTTGACTCCATAACAATATTAAAGATTTTATTCGCGGAAAAACAACCACCTCTTTCTGAATGCTATAGTATTAAATTCTTAAAAACTAAAGTAGATTGTATTAAAACTATCAAATATTAATTTATAGCATAGTCCAACTACCTATTGTTACTTTTGCGGCACAATGGGTAGTCATATTTATTAGCCCTAATAAAACAAGGAAATGTCGGCTCAAAGAGGGGATGTTAGGTCAGGTACTGGTGAGGTATCTTGGTAAACATCCAAGGGGTGGTAAGGGTCGTAAACACTTAGGCTTGCACTGTGGCCTACAAGTATTCAATTATAACTATTTTGTAGATTAACATTACTGACAAAATTATTTATTTTAGGATAAGGAATTTAATTCAAATTGTTTAAAATTTTCAAATGTAGGCCTATATGTTCTCGCTGATGGTGCGAAATTTCGTTTGATTGTTTCATTTAGGTGTGGATTGATCAATAGATAAAAGTTCGTACAAATCATTTAAAAGTGATCACTAAATTTAGAAATATACAATTACATTTTTTATGTTAAATACGAAAATACACGGAGGGGGAAAAGTCTGAGAACGGCTTAATATTTGGTATATAAGGAAAATTTTAAGGTAGGTGTGATTGAGGAACTGCTCTATGTAAATTGCAATTATATTCACAACGGTTTAAGATATGGAGGTGCGGTTTTCAACATTGATATTCTCTTAAATTTTTACATTGAAATTATGTATAAGATGACCACTTTATTGTTTATAAAAAAGTTACATTCAAAAAGACAGATCCAAGATGGGGGAACATTTTTTTTTACATATTAATAAAATAGTATTTTTACATAGAGTAGGTTCCTTAATCATACCTACCTTCCAATTTTCCTTACATACCAAATATTAGGCCATTATCAGACTTTTCGAACACCCTGTAATTATAAGAGTATACTGCACTTAAAGCATTGATACTATCATTCTCGTCTCAACATATAGATCAGCGTCGAAACTTCACTAGCTTTCAAACATGTAGTGTTGGTGAAAAGTATTTAACTGTTTTCTTATGAACACATTTAAAATCAATAAACGGTACCAGGAACTGGCACATACTTTCTTACAAACATATTTAAATTATTAAACAGATTCACTGTGACTTCATAATTGTATGTGGGGTAGGAGAGGTGATTTATTAAAGTAGGAGATGAACTAATAAATATTATTATTATCTAGAGAGATAACTATTCCATCAATTTCGAACAAGTTTGAAACAAACACGTCAATTAGGCCTGTATAGATGCACTAAAATTTTTGAAAAACAACCCCCTTTATGGCCAAAAAAACCCCCAAAAATCAGTTATTATTATTATTAGCTAAACGAGAATTCTTAGAAAAATGCTGTTTTTTGCATATGGTAGGGTACATTAAAGGCTACAAATAAGCAAAATTTTATCAAAATCGTTAGAGCCGTTTTTTTATAAAAAAATAATAACTGATTTTTTTGGGGGTTTTTTGCCCAAAAGCGGGTTGTTTTTAAAAATTTTCAAACCCGTTTTTCGTGCATCCATACAGGCCTACTTGACATGTCTGGTGCAAATTTGTTTGAAATCGATTGAATACTTTTCGCTCTAGCTTTGTATACATACAGACATATACATACATACATGAATACATACAGACAGAAATTTTGTAAAAAACATTTTTTGGACTCAGTGGGTCCCAAAACGGATATTTCCACAAAAATCTCAACATCGATTTTTTTTGCGATCACTATATTTTCTCTGTGATATAGTATAGTGAGAAAGTAAAAGGGTTTGAACCATTATTATTGTATTTTGTGTAGCGTTAGTCTATACGGTTTGTTATTAAATAGGTTCAGTCCTCTTTTAATGTACTGACATAGTATGTTTAATTTTTGAGCATACAGTATTACATAATAAAATTAGTAATATTCAGGTAGTTTTTACAAGGAATGTATTTATATATCAAGCTATGTGACATTAAAAACTTGCATTTTACTACAGAGTAAACATACTTTAATTCTGGTCAGGAAGCTTTTGGCAGTCATTACAATAAACAAGGAGAAACATCAGTGAGCTTCGCATGCATATATACCCTTATAACCTCTGCACAAGTATTTTATACACTTTTGTATTAAACTTGTAAGTACTCTAACTAATGATAATAAATGGGATTAATTGTTTAAATCAAATTATTAAGTAAATGATATATAACAAGAATTATAAGAACTGTTAAAAATAACCAGCATAATTTAGGTTCTCTTCAATATAAATCTAACCTACAGACTACTCAATCAATTATTAATTGATTTAAATCATGAAATCAGCTGTTAATTGAAACAATTTAAGTAACAGGTGATTATTGTACCAACACTTAACATCGTCATTGTGCTCTTGTACGTCTTTTATATAGTCAAATAGTTTTTTTAAAACTATTTAAGATTTTTGACCATACATTTTAAATATTTGGGGATATAACCAAACTTTAAAAACAAAGTATGAATATGTTTAAACAGCATTATTTGATATTTTGTATGTGACGAAAAAACCAAAGGATTGTACGACAGCTTCCAAGAAAAGGTAATTAGCATTATTTGGTATTTAAGTAGAAGTAAGTAGTATTTACACTAGATCTGATTGTTAGGTAATAATTTTACATATTGTCATTTATATTTATCAAAAATTCTATATTATTACTGTTGGAAACTTGAAGTTAAGTACACGAATTAAATTTTGATAGAACTCCATATATCATAAACAAAGTTTGGTAAAATTTTTAATTCTGAGCAAAACATAAAAATACAAAAATCAATTATGAAAACCGATTACGGCCGCCAACTTAAAACAAAACCTTAAAATCAAAACTTTAAAATGTTCTTTTAAAAGATATTTATAATAATTGGGTAACTCTCAACTACAGTAAATATTTCTTTAAAAATCACAGCCACGTCCATAGTATACTTTTTGGGCAGTTGGAATTTGAAAACAAATATTTCTGCTAGATTTTAAAAGCAAAATATTGAAGTTTTAGCAGAAACCAAGTTAAACCGATTCTGGTATTAAAATTAGTTTCTACAACGATGGATTGGCCATACTTTAAAACATTTTTGTTGAGATATTTGCCATGTTAGTTTTGGTAAAAAAAATAATAAAGAGGAACCCAGAACTAGAATACTAGAACTGAGACGTCTGGAAAACAAAAACCTAAGTATAAAAGAATGAGAGAAACCATTGTCACAAGGCACCGGCGTACAAAGAATGAATCTTATTTTAATTAGGTAAGTCAACATAGGTCTAGTTTTATTTTTTCTATTTAGTTTATACATGTGTTAGTTCTTCACTAGACAACGAGAGTTTATTTATACTCTCAAAATGTCACGTATTACTTCCTATACAAAAATTATTGCAAATGATGTAACAACAACCAACAACAAAATGTAATAATAAACCGATTAGTTTACTGCCTATACGTAAAGTTCCCAATTATACTATTTTCATTTAAATGTTTGGTACTCATGGACTATTTAAAAGCTTAAAACTTATAATTCATTATTTAAATGTGTATGGTATAAACCATATCAAAAATTAAAATAATATAATAGTACACTTGCATATCTATTTTATAACAGAAAAATTATTATACATCTAAAATAGTCATTTTAAAATAATCAAGTAGTCTAGCCATAATTAGAACTCCTATTTTCCATATGTTGCAAAGAATAAACCATTTAAAATATAATAATATCAAAATATTATATCCATTTGTTTTCTTAAACCCCTAATATTTGAATTTACACAGTTAATATAGCCAGGTAATAAATGTCAATACAATTATATCTTTAGCTTAATTAGACGCGCTCTGTAGATATCTTAAATACTCCCCCGCAAAATCCGCACTTTGTTGGTGACTTCTCTTAAAATCATTTATAAAACTCATAATATACTTGAAATGAAATAATCAGAGCAGGCCTATAGAATTTAAATTATAAGTTTAACATATTTTGATGGTGAACACAGTACATCTGGCTAAGGAATCACTCGTTATGTTACTTATAAACTTATTACACAAATTAAGGCTACGTGGTTTCATAACAACTCCATATTTCATATTGATAACTCCACTACAGTCAGATAGATTTAATGTAAGCTTCATTACGGTATATACATTGTAATTAAAGTCATTAGCACAATTTTGGAATTTTATCATCAAAGTCAAACAAAGTTTTGTGATGTTCAGGGTTTAGAAAATAAAATATAAGTAGAGGGTAATGTCCGTTTTTTGGAAATTAGAATGCCAGAGATTTGGTTCTTACTTTTAGTAGTCGTGGAAGATAAAAACAATGGTGACTATTTAAAAGGAATTTCATTTAAAAACATACACCGCATCTAACAGGCCATCCGAGCAGTGCGTACTAAAGCAAACGAATCAGTTTAGCCAAAAACTGAAACCCCACAAATTCTTTTCTAAAGAAACTAAGGAGAGTGTTTTTTTCATTTTTCATTTAACTGTTGGAAAAGTGACCGAATTCGATATAGATTGAAATTATATATCATAATCAATGTTTGTTAAAATTGTAAGTTTTGAGTAAAACGGCTAATTAGTAGTAAATAAAAATACGCATACCGTTTATTGTCACCAACTTGAAACGGGAACAAAAAATATATAATTATATTTTTAAACGATACTAGTAAACGAGCAATAAAATGATGATACCCATGTTTAAATTAAACATTTCTTCAAAGTTGCATTAACCACCAAAATATGCCTTTTAGAGCTCTGAAATATGAAATAATATATTATGTTTAGATTTTTTCATTTCAAAATAGTGGGGTTTAATTAGTTTGCTCACTATGGTATTATTTTGGTGGCCTGTTACTCTTTGAATATGTAGATTGACTTGTTTTTTCCCTTTAAAATACTACATCAAAGTTAAAAACATTTAATTAAATATAATAAGTACGGTATAAACCTTAATAGACATAATAATAATACAATAGAACATTCGCACATTTAATTGCAATAGAAAATAAAAATTGTACGTCTAAAATTAATGTTTTAAATTAACGAGATATAGTAAAAATAATAAACATTTACCAGATTAAGCAATGATTCCGAAATTTCCAATAGTAGACCCTACATATTTATAGTTCATCTGTTTTACAAGTAATTGAACTAATTCAACCTTGAAATCCACATATAGAGTAAGTATTGCAAATTAATTTAAAACTTTTTGATTTTGTCAAAACAAAATTATTGTTCTTTGGAGAAATTTAACAATGCATGGATACTTTACAAATCCATAATACAAATTTGAATTTATTTAGGCTATCAAATTTACCCATAGTTAAGGAGCTTATTATATTTGCCAAAACTTAATATTTTCCCGTTTTGCCTATTTTAATTTACAGCTTTCCTTAAAATATTTATGTTATTTTTCCTCGTGATATTTCAAAAGTCGAATGGCGTATTTTTATGTAACACAGTATTTAAAAATAGCATGCACTTCAAATCACTGACTTATTTAAATCCATTTAAATCAACTTGTTTCTAATTGTTACAACTACAAGACGAGATTATGTAAACTTATGTCTAAGTACGTCTAAAATATGTCTAATCAACCATTAAAGAAATGAAGAAATAGTAAAAGATATTTAGAAAAACCCTTCTCTATTTCCTTAAAGATTTAATGCTGGTTGAAATATTGAGAAACAACTAAGTTGTTCAGTTGTTAAAAGTGAAAGCTAAATCACATGCTACCTGCCTTCTGTCCCTTTGTCCCTAACGCACCCAGAACGTACCCAATAACTATGTAGTTTAGAGTTTTCTACATATTTGTCAATGGTCAGTTTGTTTCATTTGACCAAATGTTGAAAAACATATGAAGAACAATTTCATCCTAGCTTAGGTAAAAATATTATTTCAATTACAACTGGAAATTATTTGCTATTCAATATGACCAATAGCATCGTTGCTTCAATGTTCTCTACTTCCGTTTCCATCGTAACGATTTAAAATGGAATTGTAAAAAAAAAACTTAAAGATTGACATGCTAGCTTTAAAATTGTTGTAGATATTTAAATTTCCAATATTCCGCTTACTATTTTATTTTGTGTGTAATAATTTAGCAAGTGACCGCTCTTACAGGTACGAAAATGGCGCGGCGGTTTTAACAAAACGATTTACTTTTTTAATCAATGCTAAATCTCGTTTTGAAATTATACATTAAACATAGTCTATTTTAACACATCAGAAAAGTTTTGAAACCAAATAAGTAAATCAATGTATTTACTGATATACTAAAAATATTAAAGATTTATGCGAACTGATTTCAAATCGTTACTTATTTGGAAATATTAAAACAAACCAAAAAGCAGGACTAATAATGCCTATAAAATACATTTATCTGTACTATAAATGATGTCATCCATCTAATTCATTGATATTCACGAACTTCAATATTTTTACTGCATGACTAAGTTAGGAACACACATTTGGAAATAAAAAATAATTTTAAATATTGAATACAAAGAATTGATATAGGCAATACTACTGACAATTTTCATTGTACACAATGTCTAAACAGAAATATTTTGTATTAAAACCAAAATATCTTAACATAAAAATTATTGTGTGGAATTTTATCTAGAATTTTAACCAATGCTGTTGATAAAAAACAAATCAGTTTGAAGCAGTATTCGCATGAATTGCTTACAAACGCAATCGGTTAAAGTTATTATTTTTGTATTTTGTGTATCACAAGGCTTATACGATCTGTTATTATAAAATAAGTATTTTTTCGCTATAGTGTCATAGTGTGTTTAATTTTTGAGCGTACTAAATGATAAAACAAAAATATTTGAGTTTGAAAAATGTGGAACAGTTGTTAGGTAGTTTATACGCATTGTACTACACTGTGGACAAACAGTATCTTCTTGTCCGTAGAAGCTTTTTGCAACTATTTTAATATACTAGGGAATATTTCTGTGTGTTTCGCACACAAATAGGATTTATTTTATGTATTTCAAAACATAAAAGTGTTCTCCATTTTAGAAGTAGCTACTGTTTACATAGTTTTCTGCCATTGTTCTTTTACAGTTAATGAATAAAGTTTATGTAAATTTAAACTAGAACATAACTTTTCCAAAAATATGAGTCAATCAAGTTTAATATCTATTAGTATTTCAATTATTTTCACGAATAAGCCATAATCAATTTAAATGTAGCTATAATTAGTCATTCCACAATATATCAGTTTTCGAATTTTCAAATACAAAAAACTATTACAATAAATATAATATACATCCATCTTCCATTTTACATACACATACAATAACATACAAAAATGAAACTAAAGATTCCGAAATTTTCTATGATACTTATTTATAATTTTCCTCATTAATCAAAAAGTTTATTTGAACTTTAATTTTGCCTATATTTGTTATTCGAGTACTTATTACAAATCTGTTGAATACTTATTAGATGTCG
>JAGFPH010008854.1:13743-23822 GCA_018207615.1 Philaenus spumarius
TATGTTATAAATAAGAACGATGTAAAGTGTAAACTACGTAAAATGTTCTATTATTATTACTGTTATTTTCTTGTTTCAATTATAATAACGGTTAAGATGTTTTTCTCTCTTCTTTTTCTTTTATTGTATAAATTGCCGCAAGTGTAAAACTATTTTTGGTTAAACTAGTTTACTTCTAACTTTATAGATATTCTAAGCTATTTTTAGCTGGAATAAATATATGCTATTATTAATTTTACAATTAATCACCGTGTAAAATAACATGCAGATTAACTAGATACTCCTCAGAAAAACATAATTAAGAAAAAATACAATAATTTAAAAACAAAAACCTCATCTAGGCCTACCTAACTATATTAATTTTAACTTAGTAAATGATAACATTTATAAGGATTTTAGTATAGTGTATGTTAAATAGCATTAAAGAAAGCGGCAATAGAAAAAAATTAATGTGTACATTTCTTTAGAACGAAAGTAAAATAAATGTCAATTGTTGAGAATTATTACTAAATAATGTTTCACCATGTTTTTATTTGTAGTATTTATGTTCCGAGTAATTAATATACCTGGTAAATATCCTGTCGTTCATACACAGGCGGAAATTTATTTTAATTTGATTAAGTTCCTTTTTAAATAAATGTTACTCTTACAAAAGCATCAACCTATAGTTATATTAATACATACACCTCAATATGAATAACTCTTGAATTATTCAATTTATGAAGTTAAAATTACTTTGACTTATTTGCTTTTAATCTATTCAAAAGTATTTCCTTTATGATCTAAGGTAATGAGGTAAACTAATTAAGGAACGTTGTTGAGTACTAAGAGTAGAAAACCGGAACATATGGTTTTCACATCTCATTGTCATTTATTTTTTCTCGGGAACCGTAATGGACTTTCATATGGGTTTTGGCACATTAGGTTAGGTCATTAGTGCGCACTCAACAATCCAACGAAACAATAAAGGTTCTATTCAGAGAGTAAGAAATAGCGTGCTGTATAGTTGTATCCATTACATATGGCATAAAGTAGCAGAATCACTCAGTTTCATAATCCTTTTATTATTAACAAGTTATGATCTAGTATTGGGTTTGTAAAATCCGTTTTAATTAATTTATTAGAGAACTCTACACCATAGTAACAAAGTGTGAGAGAGGGATTCCTAAACAATTTTAACATTAACAACCATTTGTTGAAAAACTCTTCTGATTGCAAAGTTTACAATACTGCTCGGCATCGCACTCTGACTTATGAACAGAAAAATATAGAGATAGCTAAATTAAAGCTCTTAATTTTAATAGTATTCCCTTCCTCTGTAAAGAAAAAAATCTTTACAGAAAATAATAGTTTTAACATTTAGTTACACAAATTATACTAGTAGATGTATTTGTGTAATATAATATTATTTCTATAAAGCTTAGTTAATTATTAATAAGCAAGAAATAAAATAACTGTATTATAGAGAGATGTTTAATTTTAATGATGAATGGAATTTGACAATGGAAATGTATCATTTGTAATGTGCAAAAATAAAGTCAACTGAAATTACATTAGGATGTAACCGAAATTTAAAAATTATGCAATTAAAAATTGTTTACTCTTATGTCTAGATATTAAGAGGTTCGCACTTTTATAAACTTTAATAAGGATGGAAAGTATATGTATCATTTGTTGAAAATTTATGTTTTAAATTTACTGTTTAAAAATTATGAAAAATGTATTAACAAAATATGTTGTTCAGCATGCCATCCAGTACAGTTACGTGTTACCAAGGGAGTAATGCTACTATCCATTATACAATCTTCAACATTTCTCCGATTAAGGAAACATTGAATCATGGAAACGTTTTCCCTCTTTGCGTTTCTGTAATCAGTCATATACCGATTCATCGGCCTGTATTTATCCCAGAATATCCTTATTCTTAAAGCAAATGCTAGGCAACTTATGCTTATATTAAGTAGTATTTAGTTTTAAGCATATCCCTATTGTCTAGCATATGTCTAGAGCAAAACCTTATTCTTAAATCAAATTTTAGAGAACCTTGTGCTTTTTTTACAGTATATACTTATAGGAATAGGCAAATAAAATATATATTTATTTTAAATGTCTGGCACTTGCTTCAAAAAAAGGATATGCTGTTTGCATTGACCAGACTTGCTAAGGAATTTTCTCCTGATGGAAGCGGTAAAACATATATCAGCTAAAATACTTCATATTGTTTTACAATTTATTAAATTTGATTACATTACAAATTAAATAAGTTTAACAAGTTAAATTAAAAGATATTTTTACAGTTAGAACTATGGTAAATAGATAATATTAAATGTCCTACATTAAGTTAGAACACAGAAACACAAGTCTCTCCAAGAATGCATACCATTGGTACAGCAATACCCAAAGCAGCAAACTAACTTTCCTGAACTAAGCTATTTTAAGTCTTCCTGTACTTAAAAGATCATCAATGTTATCTTGTATTTGCAAAGAGTCTAATAGGATGTTAATAAGTTTATTAGCGATCAAACTGGTCTAAACTCATAAGCCTCTTTATTAATTCAATAGGAATCCCTCATAGCGGAAAGTAATTAAAATCTGTTTTTTTAATCGTATGCATATAATGCATCGATCTCCAGAGAAGAGGAAAATAGTTTCCTAATGTAAAAAACAGCCATAAAACCAACTTTAAATATGTATATCAAAACAATAAATAAAATGTCATAATTTAAAAGAACATATTAGAATTAATTTAATATGCGATACAAAATACATAGAATAAATAACTTTCTAAATTTGAGAGAAATCTCAATTTGAACCTCACTCTTAGATCTTTCAATGTTAGTAAGAGTTATTTAAATTGATATTTTTTTGTTGGTTACTAATATAATAGAACATTAATAATGTATTGTCATGCTAAGATCTAGATTATGTCAAACCTTAAATTGTAAATATATGCTATTTTAAATAATTATTATTTTCAAGCTGAAAAAAATCTTTATTGCTTTAAAGGCCTAACTAAATGCTATTAAAAAAATAAAAATAAAACGTAAATAAAATAAAATTATTTAAGATTTATTTTGTAATGTATGATTTAAAATTTTAAACATAAATTAGTGTCTATGAATTCAGATTTAATTTAATTAATTATTCTACTAGTACATTTAAAGGAAACAATGATTGTTAGCAGGTAAGAGCATATGATACATATATATTGATGTACAAACATTATGTTTGTCAATTTATAAAATAATTTTAGCACTCACATTTTATATTTTAACGAAACTTATGTCTTTTTATTTTTTTTATTGTGTGTTGTATGTGTTTTTTTATAAACATGAAGCATATTTGCAATTTATTACTGCAGAGTTTAATTAGTATTGATCAGTATAATAAGTTGTCATATCGAATACATTTTCTCTTCCACAACACACACAAGTAAATTGGTGGAATAAAGTCTCATAACATATGTTTATAATAGATTGAATGCCGATATCATCACCTAACATATACAAGAGTCAACTTTAATAATTTAAAAAAAGCTTAAAATATATTAATTTGAACGAGTTTTGGTGTTTACTAGGTTGCTGCAATCATCCTGTCAACAACACACAAGCTCAAATTTAATGATGCCTTCAGATCAAATGAATCAAAGTTACTTTATTTAACTAGGGAGAGTTAAAAATAAGCGAATATATCCTTCAGTCTATTTAAACAAAATTTACTTATTTTTACTTTTTTTGTAATAAATTTGTGTTATTTAGACGAAATTTCAACTTTAACAATAATACGTTGTTATTATCACGTGGTAGTGAAATAACTTTTATTTGAAAGAGGTCACCAAGTTTGCTCATCTTAATCATTATTAGTTTGTCGTTTTAAGATAGCAAATAAATAACAGTAATAGCAAACCAAACCGAAGCTTAATACTTGGTTATGTTATATAAGCCAATATAAATTTCTAAGGAAGATTTGTGCGTGTTAAAAACACTCAAGTATTTTGTTTAGTGCACTAATAAAAAAATTATATATCAGGTGAGTTATGTATTATAAATGGGCAAATATTTAAAATGGACAAACATCTTTTGTATAGTATTTACTGCAGACCTTAACTTTCTTTTAAAAATCTGAAATTCCCCAGAAACTTGAGGAAGTACCGCTTAGATTTTCATATTATACATCAGATGTTCAGCTTGTTAACATAGTTTTATTTACCACTTCAAATTATATATGTGGATTATAAACTTACAATACAAAACTAAACATCGATCAATGCTTAAAAGTTAAACTTAAAACTTTATTAATATTTTCCTTAGTCCTTATTACATTGTAAAATAAAACCATTTAGGTTAGTTTATAAGTTCTATTGCCTTTCAAGTAATGAATAAATTTAGGTTTGTCTCAAAAAGTGTTTACAGAAACTTTATTCTCCTAAAACCAAATTCGTTTAACTTCGATTTTAAGGTACTGGGAATATACGTCTAAGAAACCTTCTTCAAATAAGATATTATTTAAACAGACATTTCATCTAGCTTTTAACTTAAGTGCTTTTTTACACAATACACAATTGCAAGTCAGTATTTGGAATCTTTCAAAAGCCCTTTGTCAGAATCACGTCTTAATTTAAAGAAGCAGTAATGCACGTTTTCTTGTTAGAGTAAGTTAAAAAATCAAAAAGTTATCTGCTTATTACTGCTAATGTTGGGTTCATTTAATACCATTCTGTAAATTATTCTATTTGATTTAGCACTTTATAAAATATAAATACCCTTAATTAATCTTTAACAATCATTGCATACTATTGTAGTTAATAAGTTGTATTTTTAAATGTAAAAAAAAACATATTCTAGAAGTCTTATATACCACCTTAAGATGTATTTGGTACTGTCAATTTGAAAACTACTGATTTTAAGTATTAAATGATACTTGCTTATATTTGTCAGGGTGTTGTTTAAATTAACGTTTACTATCAGGATGGCATTAGCAATTTTATGATTTAATAAGACTGTACAAAAAATACCATACATAATTTCAAGTCTATGTATCACTTACATTTCATTAAAAACTCAGATAGGCACTCTGATTTTCGAATGTTTGATCAAAGTTTTAAAATTACACATTTATAAATTTTTATTTTTATTTTGTCTAACTGTTGGGAATATAAAAACCAAATATAACTAACCAATAATATTAGTTGAGTTTAAATGGCATAGAGAGAGGTTGCACTTTATGTACTTCCTGAGATTTAGTAATGCGAGAATGTCCAAAATAAAATAAAATACATAAGTATAGATTTTTAAATACCTTTTGAAGATGGAGTTTTTTTGGGAAAATATTTAATTTGTATTCAGTCATAACAAATAGTTGGAAGGTCAATATTTATGTAGTAAAAGTAAATAATTTCTGTTTACTCTACATTAAACAAGCACTTGATTACCTTGGGAAATATACATTGCTATGTACATTGGACTAGTACTGCATTTTGTTATACAGATATGTGTAATTGTGTATACAGTATTTAGACTTCATTTACTCTAAAAAAACGGTATTGACTTTGATAACACAATATTTGTGTATTCTACAAAAACGATGTGTAAATAGGACTGAAGGTTAAGGTTTCAGTTTCATGATAACAGAAGCAAACTTATTCCATACTTCACATAGTAGTTAAATAGGCCTATTTATAAAATATTATTATTAAACCTAAAATTGTTCTTCGTTTCACATACGGATACATTTTTTGTTTACACTGTCATGTGCATGTGTTATTTATTTCAAATCAAAACAGGATATGGGTACATCTTATAAATTCGAATTAAATCTTAACAAATAACAAAATAGTATTTATGCTGATCATCATTTAAAATATAAGTGGAAAGGTATAGGAACGTGATTTTAAATTTAGGGGCATTATTTAAAATATTCTAACAGTATGTGACAAAGAAATGAAATATTTTAAAGAATTTATGTGCGAATTCTTGTTTTTATATTCCTGATGCTTGTTACACTGCATTTCTTTGAGCCACTATATTTTTGTATGCTTTTAAAAGAAACATGAATAGGCCTAACCTAAAATTGTGTTATTAATCTTTTAATATTTATTAGTTTTGTTAGGACTAGGAGTAAACTCCTGAATTTTCAAAAGACAAGTTTTATTCTTTAAAATAAAAATGTTTCAAATTCATTCTTAATGAACTTATATGACTCCAGATAATGTATACTTCAAATTTTCGTAGTTTTGCCTTTAAGTTGATTCTATTATATTAAGTCTTTTAAGTTATTTATTATTCTATTTATTAAGTCCTACTTATATTTAAAATAAATGGAGAAATTTTCACATTCTTACCTTTTTAACAGAAAAGAGGGTAAATATTAAAAATAAACCAGTTTACTATAATATGAAAGATCATTTTTTATATGCATAAAATAATAAAGGTTTATACTATCAAACTATGGCTTCAAGTTGCTTGTACTGCCACCTCTACTCCGTGAGTGTTATTGATGAACACAAATGTACTTTGGATGTTTCAATCAATCGACTTGACACTGAACTAACATCTAGCTGTTTACTTCAGTCATCGTTAGCTCTGTTACAGTTTTATTGAGTTTTCAAAATAACATACAAGTCAAAAATAAATAAAGATTAGTATGAGACAGTTATTCAATACACAGTGCAATCCAATGAAAGCATTTATAAAGTTGGTTAAATTTGACAAAAAGTTTTACAGATAATTAGAATTACTAGACTTCAGTCACTTGTAAATTGTTTGTACTAGCTGTAAATACAAAAATATGTTAATAAAATAAAATACAATTGTTTTAAATTCAGCAATAACAAGTTTGATATAACTACTATTATAAAATATACAATCCCATAGAGAAGTAATTATAGGGTTGATCGGTTAAGTAAAAGGGGCGGAAATCGATAAACCCTTTCCTAGCACAGCAGAACAACTCAGTTTGCGCAATACTTCATGGAATACAAAGGCTAAGTAGGCTTATATTTTCAAACAGAACTTTAGAACCTATTATCTAATGTTGTCTGGATTGTTTTTACTTTAGATATTATAATGTATTTTTATTGGCTTATATAATAAAATATTAAATGTACTCATAATAAATAAGTATTTAAATAAACCTAATAAAATGTACTTAATACAAAATGGCATAAAATAGAAAATTGTTGTATATAATAAAATTGGATACAATAAAAGTAATGTATATAAAATTTGGAAGTAACCATACATATACCAAGTACATATTACTTTTAACTATATTTTGCTAACTGTCACAGGCTGTCGTGAAATGTTTCGTAGATAATTTTATTATCTATTAAAATATAATATCTAGAATACTAATAATATTTGTTTATGCCTCAAAGAAAAGTTACCTCTTGGGCGGACCACACACGTAACGATTTATCGTATGCTTCAAATCAGATCGTATCGTCGCTGTCCCCACATACGTTCCAATCCGTCGTCCAATCTGGTGGTTTCAGGTGGAGGCCTTAGGCTAGTTACACACACATAGATTTTCTTCGTACGATAAAAGTTCGTTCCATAGTGGTGTAAAGAAATGAAGTGTCCTTACACACACATCGATCTTGGAACGGCACCGCACTACCGCCGTGTAGCGGTCGTCCATTGCCTCGGCTAGACACGACCGCCGTGCAGAGGTCGTGAATACAGAGGCGTACGTGATCAAATGCACACAACGAATTTTCTTCGTACGTCCGCATGTCTAGTTGCGTTTCGACTGCCATCTGGGAAGGCAGTGTTGAGGTCAGTCAGGTTGGTCAGTCACTTTGTGCCAGTTCTTTCCTACAGTCATAAACTTTTATTAAATTTTTTATTTATTTGTTTTTTAAGTTTATACAGTAGTTGTTTTTTAAGTTCAATCTATGTTTTGTTCTGTTTTTGTGTAGTTCTATTTATTCTATTAAACAATGGTTGAAACAATTGACTTTATTTCATTAGTACAAGCTAGGCCAGTTCTTCTCATACTCACGCAAGGTAAGAAGCCAACTGAAGCAAATTATCATTAAAAAAGGTACGTTCACGTTAAAAAATCGATGGTAAGAACGCTATTTAACATCGATAAAAGTTCGTACGACCAAAATCAACGTGTTTGTAACTAGCCTTATGCCTTAGAAGAAAATATTATAGTGTTTGTGTTTTGGTACTAGATATCAACATTGTTTTCTACGCCAAACATTTGAAAATAACCGAAATATAATTTGAAACACTTTATTTGAAAGTTGAAAAAGACAAAGACTATAGAAATCCCAACTTGGGCGACAACATTCAAAAAGTAAGAACACGTACAACTAATGGATCTTACTGTAAAATCAAATACAAAACATTCTTGGGAAATATCTTGCTAACTTTTTGCTTTAGTGCTCTAAAAACAAACCTATTTAATAGATTTGTTTTAATAACAATTAGGATTCATCATAACCTCAAAGTCAAGATAACAGTTAGATGAAATTACCAAATAAAAAATTTCACAAATTTATGATAAATCAGGGTTATTAATGAAGCGTAATAAAACAGTATGACTTAGTCCTACTCCTGAAGAAAACCTTAATCTACGAACTATTAGAGATACAAATTGTTTTAAAGTATGAAATCAGCAGCTGTCAATAGAAAAGCTTTCATCGAAGTTTATAGGTACAACTGATTATTATACCAACACTAAATACCTACAACAGCTGGTATATGTATGTTAAATGGACAATTGCTAATTATATCATGTAGATATATGTAATTTAATTAACCACTAAACAATATTTTTATTGAAAAACATTTTGCAATTACTTCTCACAATGATATGCAAAATAATTAATTTACTTCATTCTTTTCTTTTAACATTATTAATCTAGGAATTCTCCTCACAGTTTTGCAATTCTTGTAAAACACGTATAACAGTCAAGCAAATAAGTTATTGTGCTGATCGTGCTTGGCTATTAATTTATTTAACTTAGTCTTGCAATAGTGTCAATGTAGTGGAACGTGTTTTTAATGATAAAGCTAAGGATATTGGGTCTATCTCGTGTAAGGTAGATGTGAGGTTAATTTACTCACGTACATACTTATAGTTGTCGGCTTTACGGATAAATTAGTTATATTTTCACAGTCACGAATTTACTGCAGTATAAAAACTGACCTCTTTTGGTTTTTTCTATAAATTGTATGTCTACCTACACACAGATATCTATATACACAGATGTTTTACATGATAATTAATGGTTTATAAGAAATAAATCAGTATAATAAAAAACGTTGCTAATTTAGTTGCGGAAATAACAGTATGGAACATTAATTTCATACATTAATATAATTTGTATACTAAGTTTTTTAGAAATGGGCCTAAATTATACTTTTCTTTTTAACCTTCATTATTACAAATATTGGAGAATTTTTACATTAATTAGGACTCCTCGCTATATCGCGGCAGAGGTGCCAACGTATACGCAAGAAAATGATCTATATGTAATTGAAATGTTCAATTGTATTTCTAAACCTCTTAATATATCTGTAGGCTATATATATATATATATAAAAGCCAAATCCGCTGACTCACTGATCACGATTTCTCAAAACACTACTGAACGGATTGGAACGAAATTTGGTACGTAGCTTCCTCTAAAGCCGTAGGTGCTCACTAAGAAAGGTTTTAAAAAAATTCTAAATTTTAGAGATTGTTTGGGTGGGTAAAAGTTACTAAATCACGATTTCTCTAAAACAACTGAACGGATTAATTAACGGAATGAAATTTGGTATTTAGTTTCCTCTAGGGCCGTAGGTGCTGATAAGAAAGGGTTTCAAAAAATTCGAAATCTTAAGGGGGGTTTGGGGTCAAAGTTACTAAATAACTATTTCTCTAAAACCACTGCACGGATTGGAACGAAATTTGGTATATAGCTTCCTCTAGGGCGAAAGGTGCTCTCTAAGAAAGGTTTAAAAAAAACGGATTAATTAACGGAATGAAATTTGGTATTTAGTTTCTTCTAGGGCCGTAGGTGCTGATAAGAAAGGGTTTAAAAAAATTCAAAATTTTAGGGTGGTTGGGGGGGGGGGGGGGGT
>JAGFPH010008854.1:23922-37326 GCA_018207615.1 Philaenus spumarius
GGGGGGGGGGGGGGCGGTTAAAGTTACTAAATCACGATTTCCCTAAAACTACTGAACGGATTGGAATGCAATTTGGTATGTAGCTTCCTCTAGGGCCGTAGGTGCTGATAAGAAAGGGTTTAAAAAAATTTAAAATCTTAGAGGGGTTTGGGGGGGAGGGGTCAAAGTTACTAAAAAAAAACCAGAGAACGGATTGGAATGAAATTTAGTATGTAGCTTCCTCTAGGGCCCTAGGTGCTCACTAAGAAAGGGTTTTAAAAAATTCTAAATTTTAGAGAGGGTTTGGGTGGGTAAAAGTTACTAAATCACGATTTCTCTAAAACAACTGAACGGATTAATTAACGGAATGAAATTTGGTATTTAGTTTCCTCTAGGGCCGTAGGTGCTCATAAGAAAGGGTTTCAAAAAATTCGAAATCTTAAGGGGGGTTTGGGGGTCAAAGTTACTAAATAACGATTTCTCTAAAACCACTGCACGGATTGGAACGAAATTTGGTATATAGCTTCCTCTAGGGCGAAAGGTGCTCTCTAAGAAAGGTTTAAAAAAAACGGATTAATTAACGGAATGAAATTTGGTATTTAGTTTCCTCTAGGGCAGTAGGTGCTGATAAGAAAGGGTTTAAAAAAATTCGAAATTTTAGGGTGGTTGGGGGGGGGGCGGTTAAAGTTACTAAATCACGATTTCTCTAAAACTACTGAACGGATTGAAATTCAATTTGGTATGTAGCTTCTTCTAGGGCCGTAGGTGCTGATAAGAAAGGGTTTAAAACAATTTAAAATCTTAGAGGGGTTTGGGGGTGTCAAAGTTACTAAAAAAAATCCAACGAACGGATTGGAATGAAATTTAGTATGTAGCTTCCTCTAGAGCCCTAGGTGCTCGCTAAGAAAGGGTTTTAAAAATCGAAATTTTAGGGGAGGTTTGGGGGTGTCAAAGTTACTAAAAATCCACATAAGAAATACATAGTGTAACATATTTATTAATAATATATTTTGTGTTAATATACATTTTTAACTTTCATTTGTCTATCCGTTAAATATCAAATATTTTCTATAGCAAAGCCGGATCGGGACAGCTAGTGATATCATAAAACATAATTTACAATCTTAAATTTAATTAATTATAAACAAAAAATGTAGCACTTTCAACCTAACTCAATTCACAACTTAATTAAGTCAGGAAATATTAGAAGTAGAAATATTAGATATCGGACTGCGCATGCGAACGTAAATAACGACAACCACGATTACCGGACAACCTAACATCATTTAATAAAATACATACATAACAAAACATGAACGGACACAATTTTCACTTTATAAAATTCTAAAATAAATAAATATTTATTTAATCTTTACCGAAGTTTACATCAAACTAGAAATTACGCATATTCAATATACATCAACTATATACAATTATGTGATATACAAAATTGTTATCCGATGTGTATAACAAAAGTCCAAATGTATTAGTTGAATCGATGTATTTTGAATCGAAAAAAATCATGAAGTTCTAGCTTATAATTTTAAGTCTCAGTATGTTTTCCAGCATTCAACATTGAAGAGGATTGCTTAGATGTAACTTTACGCCCAAATATTGTATCATAAACTTATGATTGTTTTTAAACTTAATATTATCTGCCATTTTAGCTTTGTGGTTATGATCAAGTCTAAATATTTATTAAAACGAATCTACTAAATAGGGTTTTGGACGTATCATGGATATTGGAGAGTGAATCTCGAATGTGTGTAATTTATTATTATTTGCAAAATGTGGATACAGTAAGAGCAAGTATTATTATACATTTTGTGTATATAATTTTAAAACGCCATTGCCCAAATTGTGTGCAACCATCTTCCCCTATTTTTGTCTTCTATACAAGATTGTTTCGGCTAAAATTTACGTTATTTTCAAATATTTGGCAAAGAAATAAATGTTGATATATCGAATTAAAATTATATTTTCTTAGGCAGCCCACATTGCCAATGATCTTTATTGGCATATAATATGACTAGATAACATATTTTTCTAGACAAAAATTGTTCTTCTAAAACTTTTTTTGCAGTTAAACACAATTTTATAGGAAGTAATTAGACCCCGCAGTTTAAATGATAGATTATGATTACTTATAATTTTAATAAAAATGTATGGTATAGTATACAATTGAATTTCATTCAACATTATTCTACCTTCTGCCCTTTTATTGGCGTTTCAAGAATCAGTATATTTTACTACTTTATATGAAATATATGCAAGTAAATTCTCGTATTAATTATAATATAATTTTATATTTTATTTTATGAAGCGTTATAAAGTAGTAACAGTGGGTTGGTTGGTGTATCTTAAAAATAAACCAGAAATCATTATATGATTGGTTCCAAAGTTACAATTAAAAATATATAATAACACTTTATTTTCACTGAAGAAATGCGAAAACTGAATTGCCCTACTGCAAAATGGAATAAGGATTTGTACATTTCAGGTCACCCACTTAATCAATCAAGCTTTGCTCTCAAATTACTTTTCCATTGGTTTTTCTGGTTTATATTTTTTTAAAGTATTAAACTTTTATTTCAGAATTAAAAACAATCAAGCACATTTAAATTTAACTAACATATTTTTATGTTTACGATTACCATAAATAGGTTTATTTAAAAATGTAACATAAGTTTATAAATAATCAAAGAACTCAAAATTAATAGTTTTCATCTCACAACTGAAAATTTAATAAAATAATATCGAAGAAAAAAACTTGGCTTGGTATAAACAAATGTACTTCACTACCATTAGAAATAGTCTTTAACTGTGTACTGTGTAGTTCAGGTTTATCCTGGCAGAGATTTAGTGTAAGAGAAAATATTAGTTTTCTTACTTTAAATTTCTTGTAAGGTGTAGAAGCGGCCATATATAGCGTCATTCGATGTAGCTTAACGAATTATAATATAATTATATGAGACATTAAGTTTTAATTAATTCTTATTTAAATACATTTTCCAGGTATAAGAAGGATTTGTTTCATGCATTATTAATACGATTAAAGACTAGCTTAAATAATTTCTTTTTAAAGAATAAGTGATAAAAGATTAAATTTTTCTCAATAATATTTAAAATCTATTTAAAAAATAAACATATATTGTAAATGTTTATATCGATTTGGCTGTAGGATATTATAAATTTCACATACTAATACCAAAAACATTTATTTTAGACTTGTTTGATGTTTTGAAAACAAAACAAGAGTAACAAAACTGTAGTCCACAAAGGTAAACAGCAAGCTATTCTAAGCTGAATGTTCAGTCTCAATTTGATTGATTGATTAAAATGTTTTGATACATTTGTGTAGATCAATAAAGCTTTCAGCTGATTAGACTTAAAGTAATCTTAAATCATCTAACTTTCTTTAGAGTTAGTTCTCTTTAGGCATATTTTATATGCAGTTACTTCATTTTTTTAGTTTTAAAATGTTTACCAAATATTGCAGAATAAGTATCAGAAAAATACAAAAATATCTAACTATAGAGTTTAATTAAAGTATTTTAAATTGCTTTAGAGTATACGTAAAAGGATTTATTCTTGTTTTGATACTACATTTTAAAGTACACTTAAATCAAGTAAACTACTTTTAAGTTTTCAATATATGAAGAGTTTGTATACAGTATACAGACAATTACATAAATAAATTTTAGTTTCGAAAGCAGCTTTATTAATCGTTTATACTAAGGCGAATTTCACTTGTGTTTTAACATTGAAAGCTGTATTATTTATACTTTAAAGGAAAACTCCGCTGCGAATAACATTTTTTATAGGCTACAACGATGACGAACCATTTAGAAAAGCTTTCCTTGCTATGGTAGACAATTTAAGTTAACATTTAAACTTAGACTTTAAACTATAAACCCATCACATTTATACCCTTAAAGTGTTAGGAACAGGAAATAAAAGTTGGCATACTGTACATAGATGATAATATATCAAGAGATATTCATCAAATCAAACTTAGTATTTTACGTATGCTATACAGTAATGTATATATTTAAAAACACTAGAAACACGTAGAACCAAAACCTACTTACAAAGTCAGAAGTAGATAATAATAAATCGTAATCTTAGCAATACAATTATTGTTACATATTAACTAAGTATTTCTACAACGGAATTCATTTATTAAAGTCAACAAATAGAAAAAAATATACTTTGTCAAAATAATTACCCGAGGCTAATATACATAATAAAAAAAATATATAAAAATAAATATATTCTAAAAAAAATCAGAAATGTATTATCAAATACTCTTTTGTCGTTGCAGCGTATTATAACAATAAATCAATAATGTGTAACATGAAAATTTGTAGTAGCTGAAATCACCAGGAAGAAGAAAAGGAAAAAATGTTATCTTGAATTTTACTCAAGTATTTTAGATGTATTCATTCTACAGAATAAATTTATTTACTGGCAAATATAATTTACTGAAATTTGTCTGTAATTTATAATCAATTGTTTGAAATAAAATTAAGGACTACTTAATTAAACTAATAAATAAATCGTCATTTTTAATTAACCATAAATAGAATTTCATTTAAGTATATTAAATTTAAGAAACCAAAGAACGATAATTACCCACATTTCAAATTAATAAATTTTTGGATAGTTCCAGTACTACAACAATAATTTCCTGCAGAACGGCTAGTATATTCCGACATCTGTTAATTCAAATCTTCAATTCTGTCAAATGTGCTCTTCATTAAAAGAATTTTAATTAATATAAATTAGGTTGGCACGATCATGCAAGAAATAAAATTCACGTAAAATGGAACTCCATTATTAGTTAGTAAGGAAGTTATTTTAGCCAATTATAAGCATTTTTTGAGATAGCAATTTGTCTAAACTTTAGGTTTTATGTAAAGTAAAAAATCGTGTAACATATCTACTTAACTAACGTATATTTACAAATACAAAATCATTATAAGAAAGGCAAACTCTTTGCAAATTCTAAAAAAAATCTAATATAACTAAATACCTATTATTTTTGAAATATCTTAAAACATATAAGAGCTACTTTCAAATAAACTGTATCTGTAGTTCTCCAGCAACTACATCCAGAGCAACAAACATTGTTTTCAGTATACAAAATAAATTATGTAAACTTTGTTTAAAAATGTACTCACACAACAATGGTTCTCATTTAATCTGTTTCACCCTATACAGTCTGTTATTCAATATACCCACGATTAAGCAGGATTAAGCCGACAAGCCCCTCTATTCATAAAGTAGAAAAGATTTATGATGATAGTAAATTTAAAAGCAATCTTTTATCTACTTTATGTTCGCAATATATAGATTTATTGAGAAGAGGTAAGAGGTTTAACGCCATAATATTTCTTTAAGCATATTAAGCTTATCAAAACTTATTTTTATTGAAAACGTGATTAAAACAATACTTTATTCATTGTGGAATTGGTTCACAATTAACTCCACAATTAACAGCTTTGTGACATATAATACATGTTTCAAATTTAGCTATATCTAATTAATATAATTAATATTGCATACTTCATTGAGACATCCATTAATATTTTACTGTTCTGTAGCCGGCCAGTACCATTTACTACTTCTAAAGTCAATAAATATAAATGTATCAATAATGTATTCTTACAAAATGTAAACACATTATATAATCAATAAAATATTTAAACTGCATCTTTAAAAAAAGTTCGGTTATTTTATGTAAGAATTGATTCAAAGAAGAGATATTTGTGCTAACCTACAAAAGATGTTCCAAAAGTTATCTTCATATTTTGTAGGAATATAGTAAACCTATCAATTTGAATGTTTAATAAATATATTTAAATAAACCTTACTAATTGAAATAGTTCTCTTAAACAAAGGCAGTGTAATGCTGTTAAAAAATTATGTGCAGAAAGTTTAACAGGTACTTTGAATGAAGTATACAATTCCTTAACGTCAGCTGTAAAGTAGAAACCCAAAGCTCAACTCACTACTCAAACTTAATGCTACCTATATTTAACTAAACGTAAAAGTCAAAGAATTTCTTTTAATTTTACGTCAACTATTTTCAACGTAAATTTGTAGTAGGGATGAATTTTAAATAACTTACTACTATCATAAAAGTAGTACCGTCCAATGCAATTAAATAAAATACCGCAACAATATGCTGTATTAATTTATTTGAGAACAGGTATGTATTTAATATCTTATGAGAGTTTAAAAGATCATAAGACATTAAAAGGTCATAAACTTCACTTTACAATTTATAATGGAGTACAATAATTTCTGATTAGTTATTTATAATATTCTTGTAATAAATGAAATAATTTTAGTATTCTTCATTAAAGATGTAACACAGAAATTAAATACTCGTAAAATACTTTTACTCATTGACTTGATATTTGTAGTGGATATGACCTAATATCAAGCAAGAAAGTTCAAAAATACCTTTTATAAATTTAAGCAAGCTTTTATACTTATTTTATAGAATAAATAAACTGGGTTCAGAATTTACAAATTTGAGTGAATATTATCGGAATTAAGTAATACGTAATTTATATAGATTGGCAGTTTATTTACTTAATGACAAAATATGAATTGTTTAACTATCAACTTCTTGAAAAAGGTAGAAACAACTAAATACACAAGATTCAACGCAGATCTGTTTACAAATCAAGATTGTCTAACAGCATATAGTATATTTTAAATTCTTATTTAAATACCTTTTGTAGGCGTTATTTCATTTATTATTATTTATATTCAAGGAATACACAGTGTTATTGTTAGTATATGCAGAAAATACATAATTTATTTATTAATTTTAGTTTATTGAACTAAATATATCAGTTTATAAATACTCTTTTATTGTTACACAGTAAGACGTTATTTTGTATCTATAAAAAAATCAAGAACAAAATCTATGATAATCTACCTAATCTCTAATTTTAAGATGATCTCATATACAGGCCGAAAAAAATAAAAAAAATTCCAACACTCCTAACCTTTACAACACCCATTCGAAAAACGTAAATTAAAACTTGAAATTTCAGTTAAAGAAGTGCGTAGGATATCGTGCAACTAAAAGATGCGGCTGAATCTTCAACTGGTGGAAAGTAATTTAAACTTGAACATCTAACCTCTATGTTTAAATTACATTTACTAGTAGAAATCGGAAAAGGTATTAAAAACAGATTAAGTATTGAGGTAGTTGCACATTTAATTATGAATCTGTTCAGTTGGTGGTGGCACATTATTGATGGCATCAACTGAAAATAGAAATAAATTAAGTATTGGTGTTGGTGTTGGATTGTGTAAGACTTTCCAACTTTTTCCATCAACTTTGCTAAACAAGAATAACCATATTGTATAATTAAGTTCGTAGACGATCTCAAACAATCGTAAATGGTTTATCTTTTTTATACAAAAAGTAAATAACTATTGTTAGTTGTTCCAGTTACACCATGGCAGAAAACTAACTTATGCTTGTTTTATAAAAGTTTTGGGAAATGTTTTTTTACAAAGATGTAATATAAATGCAAATATAACATATTTAAAATGCATTGAAGTGTAATCAAGTTTACTTTCCTAAAAAGTATTTATAAATGGATATATTTCTATTTCATGAATAATTCAAAATATGTATTCTATTTAATAATTTAGGAATATATCAAGTTTGCCTTTCAGGGCGTTCTTCATTATTTCTCATAAATTATAAAAGTGTTTCTACAATATAAACTTTTAAATAAAGATCTTATAAATATCGATATTTTCATCAAACTTAGAATAAGTTTTATAAAGTGTATTTATAATAAACACGGAAATAAATACATGTTTTGACAATTAGTACACAGTTAATTGTAAGTTTGCACAGTATTCACAGAATCATAGTTTATATTTAAGAAATGTACGTAAACAAAAAGCATGAAAGAATTTAAAATATATAATAAA
The DNA here is from genome assembly GCA_018207615.1 of Philaenus spumarius. NCBI lineage: Eukaryota > Metazoa > Arthropoda > Insecta > Hemiptera > Aphrophoridae > Philaenus > Philaenus spumarius. Next base: position 31,873 of record JAGFPH010008854.1, read on the forward strand.
ATAGACTACAACGAACCCCAAGTTGGCTGCTCCAATTATACAACGGAACAATTCAACGTGCTGACGTTCTTTTGTTGTATAATAAGTTACAACACCTACTGGAAGCCTTTAGCCAAAATTTTATCTTTAGCTTAGGTGATGCAACTGGGTGTCTGATACCTATTTCTATAAGTATTTCGACTGACTCTAACACTTTAAAATAGCTTCCAGAAATTAATAAGTTTACTAGCTCTGAATTTAATTTATGAGAACTCTTGATTATTTTTGATCTCAGGGAAATGAGAACAGTGGAACAGCCCTTATAACTTACCTTATTTGTGCTTTGATTATTTCTACAGCTAAACACATTTATTATACTATTTCTAATAAAGGAAATTATCATGAATGGATAACCATAAACAGGTAATTGATTACTCTCAGTATTTCAGTATAAAAATTAATAATTAATTTATTCAAAATTCAAAATCAAAACCTTTTCAAAATTAAACATAAACAACTCGCTTTTCTCACCATCTGCTTGTACATATAATTTCTATCCAATATTAATGTTAAACCTATAATTCTAATTTCTAATAGGCTTGGCAGACAGTCTAATTTTTTAATCAATTTAATTTTAAATTATTTGAATTTAATTTATTTACATTTATTATTTAAATTTAGGGAATATCGAATTTACATTTATTTAATTTATGATTTGAATTTAATTTGAAACTAACCTATCTCAACCAGTACTTTAAATATTTTTATTGAATTTACTCAGGCAATTAATTAAAATGGGGGACAACGTATTCTCGTTTACACAGACCTTAATTCAGCGTTTTTCACCTCCGGTTTTCCGTGATGGATGCCGCTATGTTGATGGGCTGGTGCTGGAGCTGATATGATGCTGTGTCTGGTAGCCTGGATTTTCTGATTTAAAGTTGTTGGGTTGATATGATGGCTACAGATGTACTTGAAGAGCAGATCTGGTAGAATCTAGTAGAGTTACAGTTGATCCTATTTCTGCCTTGGTTCGTGAGAAGTGAAGTTCCGTTTAGAAGATCATGTCCTGAAGGATTGCCTATGTCGTCTCAGTATCGCCAAATAGAGTTATTTTTGCATTAACTCATTTGGATAGGCCGTAGAGTTACTCCTGAGGAACTACTTCTGACTTGTAGTTTATATTTAAAAGTTATTTAAGTTTAACGAAGAAAAAATATAGTAGTGCTCGTGATACTAAAGCTTTTTAGCATAACACGTAGTATACGAACTGGTAGAATAATATTTGCTGCAGAGTGACGTGAAGTCTACATTCGTAACAATTTGAATCTAGAGTGAGTCTTAGAGCGAGTCCGAGAGAGTGAGTTTTTGGATTTTCAGCGTTCAAGCCTTTATACACTTCGTGACGTCATTTCTTACATGCCCTTTCCCTCATTTTTTCAGTATACTAATTTTCCTTTTGTATTAACTTTTTTGGTCTAGAAATATGTCTAAATTCGCACTGGTTAAATTTATCTAATTTTCTTCTTTTCTTTTCCTTCCATTTTCCTGGAAAACACCAATTTCTCTGGTTAATTTGGTTGTTAGTTGACGCCCCTTTCTTTAACCACTGCTTCATCCCTTCCACTTTGACCATTGCATCTTACTTGTTTTTGATTTCTCGCTGTATCTTTTTTTCCTTTTCATTTTTCCTTAATTTTCCTTTTTCACATTTTCCCGATTGTTTTTGGCTATCCGTACGTTTTTGAATCGAGTCTGTACTGTGATTTTTACGCGTGCGCGGCACGTCTATGCTTTTCCGCGACTTCCGCGACTGTCTTTCGCGTTCAATGTCTTTTTTGTTTGTTTACGCAGATTGTCTTTAACACCTGTACAGTTCTAACACTTTTCACCATTTTTACTTATTTTTTCTCTTCTGGGACTTAGCCTACAATCGAAAAAAAGTTCTTTGGGGTTTTTTATTTACTACGCGAAAAATGTTTAAGTTACTGGTTTCCTAACGATACAATGTTAATCTAACCCTAAATCTCTTTACTTTATTATTATTATTTAAAATTCTAAAATTCAACTTTCATTACTTTAAAAGGCGTGAAAACGCTCACCCTTTTATCTTAATTTAATTTTACTTTTTGTTCCCTTTTTTACACAGAACTATTCATTCTTTAATAACTCTTGTGAGTGGAAACCTTTGATTTTAATTATTTCTCCCTTTTTAGGGTGTGTGAAATTTGACACTTGAGCTAACTTTTTTATTTTCAATAATTTGACTTTTTCTTATTTAACCTTTTATTTTTGTCTACTTATGTAGATTCCAAAAATGTCTGACTTTTTCAGTTTCGAGTTAAATTGAACTTTTCCCTTAACTTTAACCCCTGTTTACTTTGGTAGTGTTACCTTTTACGATTTGAAATTCACACGGCCGTAACTCACGCGTTTAGCGCTACGTATTAAACCATGAAAACCACAAATGCATAAAATTCCTGGATTCCTTTATTCCCCTAAAACTCAGCTACTTTCAGGCTAAGTCAGATTTCCTTTCTTGACGTGTCCTAGATCAAGGTTCATCTTGGGAGATAAGCCTTGCTCTGATTTAACTTGTATTTTTGACTAACAATTGACACTCACCGAAGTCCGGCCTTAAAAACATCGAATTTTATAATTTAATATAAAAACCGATTTTTCCCGCCTTACAACGGCTAATATCCGTTGTAGCTACCCCTCTGAAAATATCTGATTTCTAAGTTCACGCAGAAATCCAAGATATCTAAAATCCCCCTCCCTTTGTGCAAAATATCAACAAATCCCTTTTGGTTCAATTTACTCTCCACCCCCGCTTCCTTCTATTCTTGTCTATTTGCCTTCGCCTTTTTAAATACAAGACCTAATTTAATTTACTATTATCTAACAAGTACCAATTCATTTCTCTCCACTTTGGAGTAATCAAGCTGAAACCTCTACATTTACATACATTTATATTATTCAATATTATTCAATACAATTTTAATCTAGCTTTAACTGCAAGCTTAAGATCTGCTAAAAAACATACAATATTTTACATTTCAATATATCTCGTTGTATTGTCTTAACTCCATTTGGGAGTTTTCTGTCCACTGAAATTCACATACATGTCTACTTAGTTTATTTCATCACTATGTCTATTCACAGGGAACTTTAAATCTTGCCTGATAAAAATTGAATTTACTTACAATTACTTTTGTACTGGACTTGAGATATAACCTAATTTACTATTTCTATACTTGAGTTTAACCCTTTTCCTGCGTTTTTATTTTAATTTATGAATTTACATTTACTTGTTTTACCATTGAGATATTTTAACCGTTTGCGTTCACCTTTCCTTTCTAAGGCTAGTGTTTATGTTTTAAACACTCCCCCTCCAAGCGCTTTATGTTTTGTATGCCCTGTACTAATTCGTATTACATCTGACTTCAGGTTCTCCCCTCCACTCTACTTTACATTAGGCCTCCTTCTATCGTTATGAACTCTGATCAGTCTACGTAGAACTATCGCTTTCCCTTTCACTGCTGGGCTTGTTTATTTACATTTGCGGTCATTAACTCGGAACATCTGTTTAGGCTTACTATGCGTTTGGTTTATTTACAACTTATATCTACTATTTACATTATTTAGGCCAACTTAAAATTATGCTATTTACATCTCAATGTTAATTTTGGTTCCCTTAGTACTTCTGTGAATTTGTATTGCTTAGACCTTGTCCTACCCTACCTTCCAGACAGACTGTCACCAATCTCCCTTTGTTTTCGCTCGGTCTACTTTTATATCGGCTGTGTTTACGTACAAAATCCTTCTCTGTACCGTTATAATTTACTGTTAGGCCTACAGCTGATTCTTTAAATTTAACTTTGTTAGAGCTTAGTGTTCTACCAACCTTAGACGTGTTATGGTTTCTGTTTATTCCTCCGATTAAATTACGTTTATTATAGTTAAAGTTCCTATTATACTTTGTATTAGGACTACAGTGTTTATTGGTGCGTGAGTTTGGTGCAGTGATATTTATGTTACAACGTTCAGTTCGTTTTGGATATTCGAAAAATAGCCTCTCTCCGCAATTATTTGCCGCCTGTGTGTTTGGAATCTTAACCTCTGCACACTTTAAATCGATTTTACTTTTATTCATTTTTAATATTCGCGAATGTTCATCGTTTGTTTCTTTTGAACAATTATTTCCGATGACATTTTTATTTAAAAATTTTACTTTTTGGCTTTGGGAAGGTTGTATTTCTTTTGATACAATTTTCCTGTCCCTATTACCTAACTTCGGTCTATTTTCGATAACCTGAACTTTTTCTACGCCTAACTTTATCTCCTGACTTTTTTCTTCCTCTCCTACGCTACTCCCCACAGAAGTTTGTTCCGTACAACCTTTAACTTCGCTTATACTGTTTTGATTACTTATAATTTCTTTTATATGACTTGAATTTACTGTTTCTTTATTTATTATTGAACTTTCTTTATTTGGTTGGTTTGGTGTCAACCCTTTAAATTTTTTTTAAAGATACCGTGACGTTAGGCTGAAACATTTTCCCTTAATTTCTTTTATCGCCTGCTTTCTGTCTATGAATGGTAACTGGATAGTTTTCTCTCCTACATTTAATATGATAAATCGTTTATCCATATTAATTCTGCTTGCATTTCATATAAGAAATCGCAACTCAATACTACACGTGATTTCAACCCTTTTACGACTAGTAGTTTTACTTCTACGGTTTCTGACGCTAATTGTATTTTAATCATTATTTGCCTAGTTACTTTTTGTACTCGACCTTTCAATGCTGTTACAATTTCAATGTTAGACGCCGGTAACTCCATAATTTCTACATATTCCGCCTTCAATTGCTCTAGGTAATCGAATTGTATTACACTTATTTCGGCCCCTGTATCTATTTCTATGGCCGCCGGATTATGCACTATCTTCGCGTAAATAGTAGGAATATCTTCAATGACTACTTCTTCAATACTTTTTTCCCCTTTATTACTTAATAGATCATCCCTAAGGTTGTAATGTATTCGGTTAACAAGTTTATTCTTAGAAATTACTTCACCGCTACTGTCGTAACTCTTCGTCGTGGGTTCTATCCTTGTTGTGCCTTATCTTTTTTCATTTTAAACTTTTTTAATTTATTATTATTATTATTATTATTCAAACTCCTCGTATATTTTTTATCTACAGCTCGCTCTTTCCGAAACTCCGTTAATCCTTCGCAAGCCTCACTTCTTAGTTTTTTGGCCGTTGATTTAGATTGGGTTTTGATGAGAAGGTATATTGGAACTTGGGTGTGCGGTGTTGTTAGGGTTTTGAACATAGGATCGTTGTGAAGGTGGGTTATTATAGGTTTGGTTAGGCCTACTAGAATTTGTGGTATTATTTATATTCCGGTTCCCTCTTCGGCATTTCTTACATGCCCTTTCCCTCATTTTTTCAGTATACTAATTTTC